>JACGDI010005269.1:111796-123265 GCA_014898725.1 Jacaranda copaia | reverse complement strand
TATATATATATATTCTCCCAGTGGATTTATGTCTCCAATTTTTGCTCTTTAAGCAGTGGCCAATGGTACATTTTGGATTTTGGACTACTGTCATAAAAATGATGATATTAGTAAAGTAGCACAAAATAAGACTTACATTTGGGTTGAGCTGGTAATTCAAATCCCACGGAATCTCCACTTGGCCACAAATATTTGGAATTTCTATTGTCCGCATACGCTTTTTTCTTTTTCTTTTTTATTTTTTTTGGGGTCGGAGGGGTGGGGCACTCAGTTTCGCATTTGAAGACTGAAGCGGCAATAATACAACTTAAAGTAAAAAGGTGAAAGTGAAGTGTTGGTTTGTGGCAAACTCAACATTATAAATTCAGATCTTTTTTGGCGTGTGCTTGTTTATATTAGTAAGTTGATTTTAATTGTATATTGACTTAAGAATAATTAATTAATACTTTTACAACTAAAATTATTTTCAGATTGATTTAATTAGATTTGAATAGTTAAGTAAATTAATTTAATTAACTATAATAGTTTAGAAAAATTATTTGTACTTATATCACCTTTCTAAAAGAATAGAATAGTAAGTGATGTTGCATCCCCATTTCTTTAAATATTGGTACTTGGCTACCTACGTCCATCTCTAGTAATCTCGTGGTATGAGGAGCAACTGCCTCCACCTCTAGTAACGACATGGACCAATGCGCACAACCCTCAATCCATCCTACTCACATACGAAATGGGTGATATTATTTTAGTAATTTACTTTTTAAGATTTTAACAAATTAAATTAGCAAATTTACATATTTGTTTGAAGTAATTTGCATGTGAAAGTTTAGAGTTTTTTCTTGAAATTTACATACCGGTTTTAATTTTATTCTATTCATCTTCAGATAGTATTTTCTTATTCTATTCAACTTCAGGTTCAGAGGTTCTAATTTCACACTCAGATTTGGTTGTCGATTCTGGGAGGGAAATTGTCCTATACTGAGAAGAAATTAAATTTCCCAGATGATGACATGGTATTTCCTTATTATTCCAATTATTAAAAAAAATTAGGTTCCAAATGAAAGTGAGAAAGAAACTACAATCTAAATTGTAAACATTAAAAAAATAAAGAAAATTATTAGAATAACAGAAAGGGAGAAAAAGAAAAGAGAACTATAGCCAATAGAAATGTAGAATTACTGGGACTAATTCTGCTTACTGATGAAATCATGAAAATGGAGCAAAAGGGCCGTGGGGTCGTTATGTTTCCACATTCCTTTTTTGACCTTGACTTCATGCCAAATAATTCCACCCGAAAAGGAAAAAGACCTAACAAAAACAAGTGGAGATATCGAATCAATAAATCTAGGTATATCGAAAAAAAATAATAAAAAAACATAGGAAAGGGACAATAAGCCGTCCAATTGTCGCTTAAAGAAGAAAATTAAAGTGGGCTGTCCAACAGAAGTGAGAAGAGACAAACTTCACATCAAGTTGGAAAAAGAGAAGTCATTTCAGTATAATTTCCAATCAGACTTGCCTGCATACCAACAACCACATAGTCCTAAGGACTCAACATTTTTTAGAAAGAAGAAGAATTCGGACTGCTCGTAAACTGAAATGCACTCTACAAGTTAGTAGCTAGGAATAATACATTTTGGTATTATCATGTGGCGGGCTATATGCTAACTAAATTTTTTGTGGCGTCCATATGGTGTAACTAATTAATTTCTTCCTTGTGTTATTAAGCATGTTACGAATTCTGTACCCTCAGTAAATTTGAACAAGGTAATGATTGAGAAAACTATATTTTAAAAAAAAATAAAATTTAAGAACAGTGTAAGCTAACAATAAGAGTCACCTTTCATATTTTACAACCTAAAGAATTGGCAAGCGGCCGGCATATTTTTCTTCCTTCAATGCCCCATACAGGAGCAAGTGTTCACAAAATTAGACACGTTGATGTCATATTATTCAGATAACAAATTAATACATCCTGAGATTTTCAATGCTCCTGTATGGGCAGGTAAAAAATTAATACATCTTTAGACTAGCGCAGGTAAAAAATTCGAGTTAATCTGTGTATATAATGAGGCACTTTTAGGAGTTAACCTATGTACATAATGAGTGTATTCTCAACCGACCAATCTTCTAAGAATTGATAAGATAAAATTAAAATTAGAATTATTTTGAAGCAACTATAATACATCATACCAAATCAATGCTACATTCTTTTTTCATAATCACAATTAAAGAGTTTTATGTCACTACAATTTCTTCACCTTATGTATTATTTATTTGAGATGTTTAACATTGTTGACAACACACAACACAAATAAGTTAAAATCATAGCAAAATTTAATTAAGTAATGTTTAAAACTAATCGTGCTTAACTTGATTGCGTGCATGCCGAAAAATGAATGTCAAAGTTTCAAATTTAATATAAATCAAGCGTGAATGAGCCTAAGGTAATATTTAATTCCACTTAAATAGTAATTAATCAAACAAGTACTACATGATATTATTTGTCAAATTAATTAGGTTTAAAACAACTTAAAAAATTTAGGAGTACTAGTTGAATATTACTAAATTTATATTTTTTTTCCCACACATGCATATGCATTTCAAGAGTTTAATAGAGTTTGAAATCTCAAATTTCATGTGTATAAGTATGAGGATGATGCCATTCAACCAATTGACTTACTCTTTAAAACTTTAGTATTTGATTTTTGCTATAGATTGATTGTTTTCATTAGAAAATTTTCCATTTAAATTTATTTATACTTCTATAAATTTAATCGAGTGTGAGCTTCATAAATAAAAAAATATATATAACATGCACACACACGCACTTTGTCAAACCAATATATGTAAGTATTAATAGTACAAAAATATATAATCAAAATCATTTTATAACCCATAATTATAATTCTCATATTCTTATCATTATTTTTTATGTAAAAAATTATATAAATATATTAAAATTATTAAATATTAATGATGTGTAGAAATAAATTTTTTTATTTAGATTATTATGTAAAAATTCAATTAAGTATATATTTGAATAGTATTAAAATTATTAATTATATAATTACATAATTATTTTGTTTTTGGTCGGTGTCATTCGGTAACTAAGTTACCAATTTTTAATATTATAATTGATAATTTTTATAGCAAAAGTATTATGTACTGTTTTCAGTGACTGTTAGTAGACAAGATCCTTAACTTTAAAGAATGTCAGTTCACAAAAGTCAGTTAATCAGGTAGGCATGGACTTGTGTTGACTGACAGGTCGGGTACTTGGTGGTGTGAGTAGAGATTTTTTTTTTAATATAAAAATTACAGCTTCAAAGATAAAAAATTCGTTATAATCCGAATTTCAACTAATATATTTGTATGTATAAGAATTATATCATTAAATTAATTATCATTTAATAATTACAATAATGACTGTTAATTATCACTAACCTATAACAACTAAAATTATATATTTGCTAAAAAACTGGATGTTACAACAAAGTTTGGCCGACTCCAGATGCCATTTTTCGGTTGGTTTCTGCTAAAAATTGTACAGAAGGAGAATGGAGAAAATGGTTTCGGGGTAAGCCGTGAGTGGTGGAGAAGAGAGATTTGATTTTGGGAACTTTGTTTCAATATATTTTGTTTTATGATCATATATATTGGTAGAATATTACAAATAACGAAATTTATTCTTTCAGTAAATTAATATTATTATGTTATTAAATTAATTAAATTAAAATATAATATAATTAGATGCACATGAAGTGCACAACGTGCTCATTTTGAATCGAACAAGACAATCTATATAATAGGGGAGATTGATGCCATTAAACTATAAGTCATTGAATATTTTATGAACATATATTAAATGTATGTAATTTTGATGTAGATTAGACATTTGAGGCCTAATCGTGGTTCAGCCCACGAAAATACGATTCATAGCCAATTATATGGCCCATGAAGAAGTTGGAATATTGGGCCCAAGCCCACGTTGGATGCACTAGGAACCCAAGTTAGGAAATTATCTGCAAAGCAGCTTCCAATTCAGTAATCTTAATTTCATATATAAAGTGTGAGGTGCTTAAATTTAACAAACTTTTGATGCAGATGTATACAAATAAAAATAAAATAAAGCATTGTCTCGAAACGGCCTAATCGGATATTGGCACGTGACTATTCTCCTTCAAAAATGTGATTATTTATCTCTCTCTATATATAATGACGTTAATTTGTTTATAAATTAGTAAGGGATGATTGGTAATCCATTGTTGATTAATTTATTTATCTCATAGTGATGTATAGGTCTGTAAATGGACACTTGAAAATTTGTTTACCGTTCACATTAGTGTCTGTTTATATAAAATTTATCTGTATCCATTTAAAGCAGATATTATCCGTATTTGATCAGTAGATATTTGATTATAAATAGATATGAATATGATAAATGTGTATTCGATTCGTTTAATATCCACTTTAAATGCATAATTATTAAATAATATATTATTTATATTTTTTTAATAAAAATCTCATAATCCATATCTGTGTATATATATAAACTATAATTGAAGAATTGGAAAGGAAAAAAGAATAAATTTAAAAAATTATTATAATATAGAGAAAAAAAATTGAAGAATAAAGTTAATCAACACAATTATTGTTAGTTAACTTTATAATCAATATACTTAAATACCATTATTATTATTATTAATAATAATAAGTACTAATAATCAATTATAAAGTTAATTATTAATTAGAAATTATGCTATTTGTTTGATTGCTTTCTTTTTAATGAAATTTTATAGTTTCTTCTATTAATTAAAATATATATTTGTTATAAGTTCATAGATTTACATATTTGGATATTTATAAATAAATATCCAAATAGTTATTATTGAATATGAATATAATTTTTTTTAATATAGATAAGTTTAATAAAATATGAATAAATCTGAATAATTATAATTGAATACAGATATATTCGAATTTGATCGATATTCGATGGATACGAATTCAGATATTATTTTTTAATGTCCATCAAATCCATATCTGTATCCGAATATTCAAAAAATTAAACAATACGAAAACAGTGTATCCAATCAATTGAATATCTGTTTATGCCCCTAGTAATGTATTTCATTGTTTGGCTCTAAAAAAAATAAATTCTTATTGTCAACACAATTCACCAAAACTATTATTGTTACTAGTAATTTTAGTACAATTTATATGCATGGTAAAGTTTTTATAAAGCAAACTAAAGCATTTACCTTTTTATATGATACTATAATTTTTATTTCAATAATTTTAATGTATTAATTTAATTTTTAAAAAGAAAAAAATTATGATAAAGTAATAAAAAAAGAAAAGAATAAAACCAACAATATATAAAAAAAATTAGAGAAGAGAAAGGAAAACTATCTTATCAGTATCTTCTAGTTTCAATTGTCAATATCTTATTAAAGTCCTAATATTTATAAGTAGTATAGATTTCAAAAAATAGGAATCACACAAGAATTGCATTATGCCAAAAATAATAATACTATGTCGTACGCTAATTATTTATTATTATCCGAAATAATTATGAATTATACGCTAAGAAAAAAAAAACCTATTTTGCTTTCTTCTCTCGGTTACATTAATTATCAACAATAATTAATATGGAAATAATTAAGACATGTAAAAAAGATGTTGGAATGCCTCTATTTTATTGGTAGGTGTGATGCAAATATTTTAAAAGTATTCTAGAACTTATGTTTTTCTTCTAATTTTTTTATTTTATCTTTTAATTCACATGTAAATTGCACAAATATAAAAATATTGACAAATAACAAAAATGCATAAAAGAAGAAAAACATGAATATGAAAGGGCTTTTCAATTCCATAAGTCTGATTGTGCTTCATTAATTCAATATAAGAGAATTTAATATATGCAAAAAGTTTTTACGTATGCTAACTAATTATTATTATCTCCTTCTTTAAGCGGAAAAATTTCTTGTCTTCTCTTATGAAGCAGAAATTTTAATTTGACTTTGAATTTAATTCTCTATTTAAACTGGAAGGAGATGGTTGCCCATCCGACCTAGACCTAGCTCTGCCCAAACTAATGTGTTTCAGTTGCATAATTATAGTATATAATATATTACATATATTTATGATTAGACTTTTTTTTTATGCTTTTTGTTAATATATTTGAATATCATTATATTGAATGACACTAATTTTTATGAAATTAAAGTTGAATATTGTTGTGTAGAATAATATTTTGTCATTTCGTATATTTAAATTTTTAGTTAATGTATTTGGATATTATTATGTTAATGAATTTTTTTATATTTATTTTTATAAAATTATAGTTGAATTATTAGATTAATTATTTTTTATGTAGAAAAAAGAATTGACAGGCACAGACTTGGAATATATTTAGTACAAATATAATAATAAAAAATTTTAAATCTAAAAACTGCATAACGAGATAGATTTTAAGATGCTCTTTAAATGTTCAATGATTTTGGATTTTAGAGAATCCGCCTAAATAATGCTGAGCCTATATTTTTAAGTCATTAACAATTTTTTGCACGCAGTTTCCATGCATATGAAATTTTTTTCAGTAATATGTATTATTTGTATATATTATCAAATTTATTATATTAAAAATTGATATGCATCAAAAATACATATTTATAATTTGTAATAAGAATACATGATGATTATTTGGACATTTAAAATCTGAATTTATTACGCCCATTTTAGAGACACAATAGACTTTTTGTAATTATTTTATATTTACGAATATTATCGAAAATATTGATGGCTTTTTACGAAGGGCCAGTACAGAAAATATTTCTGGTATGAAGGACAGAGACTGCCGGCTAGCTGATGGAATCAGCGCATTGGCAGTATTTTAGGAAAACGGCGGCAACCAGTGCGAAGAAGAAAATGGCGGCGACTACGATCCTTAGCCACGTTGGGGAGGGGATTGTAATTGCGAGAATGAATGCAGTGGCAAAAAAGGCTACTCCAATTTTCCTGAGCAGAGTGGCCAATGGAGTTCCCACGCTGCCGCCATCGAATTTCTTGAAAAAAGTGGCGGCGAAAGCACCAGTGACGGCGAGGGGGAACAAGTGAAAGGAGAGGGGGAAACTAAGGAGATTTGTGTCCTGATTCTGCATCTGTAGAAGCAGCAGCAACGACTCTACTGCTGATGTGATGCAGAGAGTAAGAAGTACACCTGAAAATTTATAATTGGACTGAGGAGGAGGACGGCCAGCAGACGGCGGTCCGGCCGGCTGACCACTGGTCTCTATGTCTGGAGATGGTGAATGACGTTGCGGCAGTAGTAGTCCTTGTGTGAGTTTCGGTGGAGTAGTGATTGCTATTTTTGTGTTTTCTTTTGGAGATTGAAGGAATTGGGCGTCTTCGGAGGCCATGGGAGTTTATCACCTAACAAAAATTCAGCCTAGAATTCGGATTTAAATAGAATCAAAGGGAAAGAAAACGTGAATAAATAAATATTGTATTTTGAAATAAGAAAGTTGCTGGGCTAAATTGCTAAACATTAACAGTTAAAAGTCAATGTTTCAAAAGGCAAGCTTTCGTCAAGCACTAAATTGATCTAATGATATTGTTTTTATACTTGTTTGTATGAGATTTGAAATTCAAACTCTAATGATCCCTTAGTATAAATATGTGTATAAGAGAGAGAAGTCATCTTTGATCTGATGATAAAACACGAATTGAAATAGATGATTTAAAGTATGTTCATAATTTGAATGATTTATAGATAAAACACGAATCAGAATAAATGATCCAAAATATGTCCATAGTTTGAATTCTCTATTTCAATATAAGTTTTATTTCCTATTATAATTTAGTGTACATATGTCAAGTGTATTTAATTTGAATTGATTATTTTTATAAGAAAGAATATAGTATATTTAATAAATACTTAAAGTGAAATAAAAAATAAAATATGAATTGCAAATAGATGATCCAATATGCTATTGTAGTCTTTTGGTGACAATAATTTTATTCTATATTTTAATCTATATTTCATCTTATGTTTCATTCATAAATATTATATTGTTTGAGATGATTACACAAGAAACTGAATGAAAATCTCTCCAACATTACGTTTACTGTGGAAATTCAATATAAGTGGAAAACATGAATGTATCCCCATTAGTTCAAATCATATGCTCCTCTACGTTTTAACCAAAAGAAATACATAGATGATTTTGTAATTTCAATGGAGTGGAGATGATCGGACCAATTAACCATAAATTATTATTGCTTTCTTATTAGTTTTGGAGGTTAAAGAGAAGCCGAAGAAGTTAATAAGTACCATAAATTTAGTACCCGGAATGCATATTTTAAAATCTTTTGTCTTATAAAATTAAAAAACATGTTCAGCTTTCTAATATGTTAATATAATTTTAAAATATTTTCAACGCATTTATTTAAATTTTTAAAATGAAGATAAAAAAAGTTATCACATTTAACTTGATTTTCTCTAGGACTCTAAAAATTAGCTAGAAAAGTTGAGCTAGCATGCTAACAAGGCAAAAATTACTAAATGGATCGACTCTGGGATATCATTTCAACTTTTCTGATCAAAATTTTTAAGTTTTGAAAAGTTAAGCTAAATTTTTTATACATATTGAATTAAAATTACAATTTTACAAATTATAGAATGAAATTACAAAATTACAAGATAAAAAGTATTGGCAATGTTTGGTTATGTTTTTTGTGTGATTTTAATATGTATTTTGGGAGAATGAATGTTGAAAGTGATATTGAAGAATATGAAAGTTTTATTCGAAAATGTAATTGATTTTTGGTTATGTTTTAGAGAATAGTTAAAATTTAGTTTTGTATAGTTTTGGTATATTTATTTATATTTTTGGAAATATATTTTTTATTGTAGCAATTAAATTAATACTTTTTTATTAAATTTTTGGAATGAAAATGAAATTGAGTAATTTTTTTATTGTTAGAGTAATAATAAAATATATGTGATATGTATATAAAGTATATGTATTAGAAAATGGAAAAATTTTGAGTATAATGAATGATAGGAAAGAATATTTTGAGAAATTTTTTGAAGTATTTTGAAAAAAAATGAAAATATATTTAATTATATTTTTTTAAAATAATTTTATTTCAAGAAAACATAATCAAGCATTCCTATTATTTTTCTGTACTCTTTCACAAAACGGGTGTATGCAGTGTAATATTCATTTATTCAGAAATTTAATTTGCATAAATTTTCTGGCTACAGCCCAACAGACTAGTGGCATCACACACTCATTATCGGTCTACTAATATCCGCATGCACCCACCTGTCAGACAACACAAGTCCATATCTTACTACATTCACTGACATTCTTGAAATTTAGGATCTTATGTAATAAGTAGTAACTACCTATTCTATGGTGGTTTTTCTTGTTATGTCTGCAACATGACATCTCCCTATTATCACTTCTTGTTATCTTTTCACATTTAATGCAGACGCACAACATTCAAGAAAGATTATTGTCAGAAAGAGCAAGTGAGGTTTCGGAGTAATTGTGGCTGTTCAAAAGAAAAGAGCGTCCAGAATTTTCACCCAGGCTTGTTCTTTACTACTGTACATTAAGTTTATGACATTATTTATTCTTTTGACATATATTACAATTCAGGATGAAAATGAGATAAATTTAAGACAGATTTATTAAAATTCAAAACCTAACATGTTGACTTTTGACATATATTACAATTCAGGATGAAAATGAGATAAATTTAAGACAGATTTATTAAAATTCAAAACCTAACATGTTGAGATTTTTATGAAGTAAAAATTTGATTCATCTTAAATTTAAAATTTAGTGAATTAAAGTTATTCATGAAATTGGCTTCATCATAAATATCTCTTTATCCCTATATGATAAATCTATAATATTATTTCTTTCTTTGTTCATCACATATATTTATACATATATATATAATTATGACTACTTAAAATGTTCAAAACTTTGGAGGAAAATTAAATTTTCTCTTTAGTTGCCGTATAACAATTCAAGTTGGTAGAGCCAATGTTTGAGGAATCAGATTTATGATCGAATCGATGGCCTTATTGATTATTAGTTCAACCAGTGTGAGGTCACAATTATATTTAATATTATATAAATATATTAAAAAAATCAAAACATGCAAAATATATATAAGGGAAAAAATAAAAGTTGCCTAGTATTTATTAAATTTTTTACAAACTCTACTTCACAATAATATTCACGCATTAATATAAAATGTCAAATCATGATGTAAGTCTTTCAAAGAAAAAAAATCCTCAGAGAATCTATTACAACTTACAAGAACAACAAATGTCAATTCAAATAACATAAAAGTTTCAAAACATTAATTAAGACCAATATTATAAGAGGCGACAAAGTTACGATACACAATTTTTTAATTTTCTTGAAGCTTAGTTCTTGAATTTGGGTTTGGAATTTGATGTTTGGAGAGAATTTGAATGAGAAAATGAAAGCAGAAAAAAGGAAAGAAGTTTGAACTCTAAAGAAAAAAATAAAGAAATTTAACCTATTTAGTTTTTAATTTGTATTTAAAAAAATTATTAATCGGTTTAAAATAAAAACTAGTTCACTAGTTCAACCGATATTTTACTAGTTTGAACTAATTTTTTGGTCAAATGATTTTAATTATCAAACTAGACTGAAATCTTTGGCAGTTCCTCATTGAACCGGTTGAACCAACCGGTCTGATTTGATTTCTTAATCACTGGTACAGCTTGTCTACAAAAGTTAATAGTAATAGAGATTTACCCTATGTGTGTGACAAAATTTTTATATATTTATTTATTTTATATATAATTTTAGTTTTTAATTATTTTAATAATTTTATTTATTTTATAAATAAAAATAAAAAAAAATTATTATAAAATAATAATATGGTATAAAGTGAGCGGATTGTAATGGTCATTCCTACATAAGTTATAGTTATAAAATTAAAAAATAAAAAATAAGAATATTTTAAATACATTAATCAAACGCACATTAAAAGGACTTGTACTTTATTAGAAGTAAATATATACATATATGCATATATTTGTGTATATCATAAACCATCAACGTTTTTTTTCCAAAACAGCAATAAATATGCAATATTGCCGGGGAAAAAAAAAAAAGAATGAAAACCTAAAACTAAAAGAGTGGGAATAGCCCAGTAGATCCTCGAGTTATTAAAACTGAAAATACCGAGAAAGTAGAGTTAAAAACACGATGACCATCGCTGCTTCGTCTTCTTTCTATTTTAAACCGTTGTTGCCGTAGAAAAAGAGGAAAAATGTTGTTAGTTACCAGAAAAGGGCATTCGGGCTTCTCAGCTACCTCCAAGGCGGAGCGTGTTACCGAAGGGACCGATGGGTCTGGTCTCACGGCCACGGTTACAGGTTTTTTTCTTCTTTTTCTTTGCATTTTA
>JACGDI010005269.1:80259-102843 GCA_014898725.1 Jacaranda copaia | reverse complement strand
GTGAGTGAGTGGCCGGGGAGTATTTAATTTTTCAAAGGGTATGTTGGCCTGGGGGTGGGGAATTAGGGTTTCTAAAATTAACATATTTAAACACAAAAAAAGACACCACCTTTGATCTTTGTCTTTTAACAGTTTACATTTTCCAATTGCCACCGGAAATGTCATGGAAATTTCCTTGACAATGACTATAAGGCTTATTTCCTTGGCAAACAACTTGTACTCGCCACTTTCTACACGCTACAAAGTGTTTCAGAATCATTGGATGTACAAAAAACATCAAGAATAATTGTCTATCCACTATCCATAACAAGAAAGAAATAAATTAATAATAAAATAATAAATCATAATACAAAAATGATCACTAATTATATATCTTAAAGGTGCATTTATAGCACAAATATTAATCATAAGGTATTGATAAATATCTTATTAACATGTTATAATAATTAAGTAATCAAATTTCATTTTATAGAGTGCATAAGTTGTGAACAATAATTCAATATGTCTTATTTGATTATGTCCCATTTTTTAACTCTACCACACTAATAACTTAATTTTGAAATCACTCCACACAGTTTACATTGCTAATTAATTAGTTCCATATAGACATGATCTTGTTAATACTCATATCATTTGCGAAGAAGCTCCGAATTTTATCAAAACTCTTTGGCAATAATATTAATAATAGTGAAAATAATAGCAATAACAATAAATATAAATTTTTGGAGGTTTATAAAAACTCTCAAAAATTATTTAAAGGGTTAAAAAAATGTACATTTGTTTATCAATCTTAATTACAGTTATATTACAACGTCTATGAGCAAATCTGCAAGACCTGAATATTTTATGTGGAAACCCTGGTATTGCAACTTGTCATCTAACTAAATTTTTCCGTCATGCACAGCAAATTATCCTTCCTGGATCTCTGATGGTGAGTACGTGACTACTTTGTCAAATAGAAAAGCAGAGGTTAACACATTAACAAAAAATACCTCTGAAGTTAGGGCCCAATATTTGGTTTTATTTTTATTCTCATTTTTCATTTTAATTATTTTCAAATTTTGAAAAATAGTTAGTAAAAATGAGTTGAAAATGTGTTTGTATTTTGATATATTATTGAAAAAGTGATCATGATTATATTTTGGCGTAGTAGGTTGTAAGTGGAGAGAAATAGTAATAATGATAATAGTTAGAGAATTGAAGATATTTAGATAATTATTTGGAGAAGATATGCAGGTTATTGAAAAATGCATTTTGAGAATAAATATATAAATGTATTAGATGAACATATGCATGAAGTAATGCATTTTAATTTTAAAATAATAAAAAAAAATAATTTAAGAATGATATCGGACAGGGACATAGATGATTTGATCTCATCATTTCAGAATTTTCTCCATCATTATAAATTTATAATAGTGATATATACATAGTAATATATATCCTTAGATATGTCCCTTTATATATATATATATATATTACTACTATATATAATTTAATCTATTTTATTTGATTATATTCTGTTTGTGAACTCTACCACACTAATAACTTTTAAAATTACCTCATATGATAGTGTACATTACTTATTAATTAGTTGCATAGAGACATGATCTTGTTAATACTCATGTACCATTTAGTAAGAAGATCCTAATTTTATTAAAACTCAATGGAAATAGCTAATAATAATAATAATAATAATAATAATAATAATAATAATAATAATAATAATAACAACAACAACGGTAATTTCAGTGTACGAGTCTTTTATTATTTTCCTCTGAAAATGTGAAGAGGCAATAATACAACTTAAGAGTCAAAAGGTTAAAGTGACTTGAGGCTAATTCAATTTTATAAATCATTAGTTTTTTTCGTGTGCAATTATTTTAATTTGTGTATTGATTTTAATTGGACGTTGACTTAAGAATAATTAAGAATTTTACTATTAAAATTATTTTAGGATAAATTTAGTTAGATATGAACAATTAAGCTTATGTTTGGTTATGTTTCCCAGAACAACATTATTTTAGAAAAATATAATCAAATATATCTCTATTTTCTGTCCAAAATGCATATTCTTCAATATATACTTACATATATTATATATTATTATTATTATTATTATTATTATTATTATTATTCTAATATTAAAAAAATCGTCTAATTCTATTTTCACTTCAAAAATCTAACAAAAAAACATCAATTTGACTGCGATAATAAAAAAATACCTTCTCCAAAATATAAACAAATACACAAAAAAATATAACTTTCATATTCTCTAATTATTCATTCTCCCAAAATATATAATAAACACATAATCAAAATCAGCCAAAAAATATAACCCAACATTACCTAAGTTAATTTAATTTTTAATAGAATAGAATGTCAGACAAAATCATATTAGTGCAACAGTACTACAAAATCTGATGTAAGGCCTCATTCGTAGCCCATTTTCACCAGCATGATGCAACCAGCATGCCGTGTCAAACATGAAGCTTATCTTGTAAGTTGGGATGATTAATTATATTTTACAATATTCGGAGAAAAGGAAGTTGCACGTGAATTTCACTAATAAAAAATTTATTATATTCTAGTAGCATGATATGAAAATTATCATTAATAATATATATTAAGAGACAATACTTTTTATTTTGTTATTAATAATATTTTATAGGTAACAATAATTTTTGTTTTGTCACGATATGACTTCAGAATAGTAAAAACTAATATTTTAAATTATTTCTATTGACAATTAGTAACACTTCTACAGTGACAATATATGGGTGTTATTAGATTATTATCATATGTGTATCACTAATTGTCAATTATGACAACTTAAACACTATCATTGTTACTATTCAATTTGTAAAAATCATTAAGATGATCAAACAAAATTTTTGTCATCTAATATGTATAATTAGTGATAATTTTTATATTATTATTTATTATTTTATTATTAATTTATTTTTTTCTTGTAATGCCTATATGTGGAGATTGTAAAAAGATGGTGAAATCCTTTTACTTATTATCCAATTTGAAAATTATCTAACAATACAAATCACAGTCTTAAAACCTAATCCTTCACATAAAAGATTATTAAAATATGTAAAAATGTCTATTACACGCTTATATATATATATATATATATTATATTTAGCACAATTTGAATAACATAAATTAACACAATATATTATATAAACTTTGTTATGATAATATATGTTATATTATTATACATTATTTCGTATCATAGAAATTGAAAATTTTAAACTTATATTTATTTTTATATAACATCAATCATTGAATATTGACCAACAATCGCCTTGTTTACTTTGCATTTTAGGTTTGGTATATTATTATATCCAACCTAATAAGATGCATATTTTGAATTTTGTAATTCTATAATACAACAATTTGTGTTTGAAGGTTTCCATATGACCACAAAATGAAAAATTATAAAAATAGAATTGTAAATAAAGTCATTTTATAAAAGAAGATCGAAATAAAGGTCATTACAAAATTAGAACTATAACTATAAAAAAATCAAAAAAAGAAAATAAGGCTCATCGGAAAGCACAATCAGTGCCGAATATGCTTGCATGGCACTTGGCTAGTACTATTTTGCACCTTCTCATGTGCCGCATATACTTTGATAAAGAAAAAATTGCAAAATAGGATCATAAGTAAAGTTATTTTGCAAAAGAGAACCAAAATTAAGGAGTAGTAAAAAAGGTAACCAAGTTTATGATGTAGAACATTAAAGGGCAGCCAAAAAAATAACCTCATAATGCTAAAATATTGAGTAGCAAAAAAATTGGACAAAAATTGATGACATCGAAATGCTAAAAAATTTGCCCAATTTTTTCAAAATGACTATTGATACAAAATTGAATGAAAGTTTACAATGCTAGAATGTTGTAATATTCGATCGATTCATCCAAAAATAATATATGATGCAACATTAGGTACATTGACGAGTTTGCATCTAGTGAAAATTGACGATATTGCTCCTTATTTTAGATTTACGTGTTATCTTTTCATTGCTCCTTAAGTTTAATTATCTTTTTTGTTGCTCCTTAAATTTAATTATCTTTTTTGTTGCTCCTTAATTTTGGTCCTCTTTTGCAAAATAGCCTTATTTATGGTCCTATTTTTGTAATGTTTTCTTTATCAAAATACACATGACAAATGACAAAGCATGAAGCTATGCTAGCCAATCGCCACACAAACATATTCCGACACTAACTGTGCTTTTCAATGATTTGACCGTACTTTCAAACGAACTTTGTCCTTTTTTTTTTTATTTTTTATATGTGGTCCTAATCTTGCTAAGGCCTTAGTTCTAATCCTCTTTCATAAAATAATTTTATTGATGGTCTTATTTTTACAATTTGCCCAACCATAAAAAATGATCTTTGATGAAATGATAGATATTTCAAACTTCAAGCATTTTTAGTCTGCACTTTTTTGTGAAAAAATTCTCCACAATTCGTTTCTTTGAGTTAGAAGGCTTATGATTTTGTGTTTAGATGAGAGGTTTTTCTCTCTTTTTAAGAAATACCTCTTGATTTTTCTTTCTCATTTCTAAGAATCACTCCCAATTTATAAGAGGAATGAGTTTCTCGATTTGCTTCTCTTCGATCCCCGCACCTTGGACAAGTCTTTTTTTAGTTTCTCTCCCTAGATATGTATTGATATGGAAGATTATGAAAAGATCCAAATACCCTTGATTTCATCAAAAATTCCCAAAACACCCTAAGATCCGTATCCCCCTAAACGGGCAAACTCGACCAACCAACTTGAGCCCGAGTTGGAACAATATCCTGACCCTCCATTCACACAACATGCGTACGCCAAGAATAATATCTATGACAGCTACATAGTGTATAGTATGCCTGAGAGCACACTATAAATACCCTATCATTTGCTAATTTGGGCTAACCAAAATTGGTCGCATGACACCCCATACTTCTCACATCCCTATCACCTGACCAATAGAGCTCACGACCACATCTACCAGTTAGCCCAAATAATGCTCACTTGAGCCCTTGTTTCTAGTCAATCCTTTAGCTATTGATAAATATACTGTTTGTCATTTACTGCAACATCAGTAGCAAACATTTACTGCAACATCAGTAGGCGCCATATGTGGGAAATTTGGATCAAGTGTTCAGGAACTTGGGCTAAGCTAAGTTTATGGCGGCGACTCTAAGTAAAAATGTGGGCATAGTTTTTCTTTACATAGTTTTATAAACTATGTGGTTAAAACGTGCCACCGCCAGTGTTTTTCTTCATTATCAATTAAAAGCTTTATGTATTGAGAGAGTAGTTCAAGTGTGCATGGAAAAAGATAAACAAAGCATTGAAGTCCATCTCTCTATTACGGTTATATTGAGGATTCCGTGTATACCATCCTCTCTATCACTAGATCTTCCAATTTCAGTTACAATCTCAGATCTGAGTCCAGCCTCATGGCCTTGATGAGTTCCTAGATCTTCGCAAATCCTACATGATCCATAAATCAATTGGTTAAAGACTGTTTTAAAGTTTGGGTATGCTGCCGTTTAGGAGAAGCTGAGCACGCAGTGATCTGTACCTGCAACATCAGCAAGTGCGTCCCTAGAAAGCTTTAATTTGGTGTAAGCGTTGGAGGCCAAGCTGTAGCAATTTTGATAGTTAATCAGTTATATTTCTGTTAGTATTGGATAACAGCCTGTCAATTTGTTGGTTGGTTAGTTAGTTAGCTAATTATAATTAGCTACTTAGTTGGGCACTGCCTTTAACTATTAACACGTGCCCAGTTCATTATAAATATGTGCAGAGCACCAGACTTCACATCCTTTTTCTGTAATTCCCCAATTTCTCACTGAAATCAATACTATTGAATTCCTCTCAAATTGCAAAGATGAAGCTTCAATCTTTCAGTGGCGCGAGCTCAGATACTTGACACAAGCTGCTCCTGCTGAGGAAGCTAAAGAGTTCGCCAAACCATGATGACGACAACCTTGATCTCATACGAGGAAGACAAGGCTGCAAAGGCATATGCTAAAAGGAAATAGATCAGTAGTTTGACATCATAGTATAAAAGTTTTCTGCAATTTGCTGAAGAGAGTCAATATTGTCTTAATATACGTGTTTTTGTGTTTTCAAGTCATCATTAATTTATCTGCAAAGTTTCACACTATGAGTCGTTTTTCAGAGTTTACTCTACTTAGCAGCAGGCTAATCATTATGGGAATATTTGGTTATGTTTTTTTATGATTTTATTAAATATTTATTATGTATTTTAAAAAAAGAATTATTGAAGAATGTGAAAATTATGTTTTAGACTGTTTTTTTGTGCTTTAGGTAAAATATTTTTTATTATAGTAATTAAATCAATATTTTTTTTAGAGTTTTGGGGGTGAAAATGAAATGGAGTGATTTTTTTATTGTTAGAATAATAATATAGATGATGTATATATAATATGTATGTATGTATTGAGAAATGTAAGTTTTGGAAAAAAATGAGGATATGTTTAATTATGTTTCTCCAAAACAAAACATTCCCTATGCTTCTAGATGATTGCATTAAATTCCCATGGGCTTATCCCTTCTTATTTTTATTCTCTATTATGTATGGATAAGGCAAAATTGCAATTTTAGTCCTACAACTTTGCCTTATTTGGTTTTTGGTCCTATAAGTAGCATAATTGCAACTCTAAACCTACAAATATAAAACATTGTCACTTTAGTCCTTTTTTGGCGGAAGTTGCTGAAAGTCACCAAAAAAACTGACATGGCTCACTAGGTGCTTGCCCATTTGGAAGTTTTACCTTGTTGGCAGTTGAAATTGCAGGCAAAATTGCAATTTTCATCTTGCAACTTTACCCACTTCGGATTTTAATCCTATAAATTGCAAAATTGCAATTCTAATCCTATAAGTATAAAAAATTGTCACTTTTATAATTATTTACTAATTAAAATAAAAAAATTAATTTATCAGATTAACAATACTCTTTTAGCTCGCTTAGTGGAACAACTTTGAATTTAAAAATATAAACATATGTTTATATAAATATATATTTTTATATAATTTATAATAATTTACTAATTAAGAAAATAAAAAATTAATCTACCATATTGACAATATTCTTTTAACGCTTAGTGGCACAATTTTGAATTTAAAAATATACACATATATGTGTATAAATATATATTTATATATAATTTATAATTATTTACTAATTAAAAAAAATTAGTGCCACAACGTTGAATTTAAAAATGTACACATATATACACATATATTTATATAAATATATATTTATATATAATTTATAATTATTTACTAATTAAATTTTTTTTTTACTTAGTAAATAAAAAATAATTGTTTTCTCCCTTTACTTTTTTTATATTAGTAAATAATTATAAATTATATATAAATATATATTTATATAGATATATATGTGTACATATATGTGTATATTTTTAAATTCAAAGTTCTGGCAACTAAGCGAGTTAAAAGAATATTGATAATATGGTAAATTATATTTTTTATTTTTTAATTAGTAAATAATTATAAAAGTGATAATTTTTAGGACTAGAATTACAATTTTAAAACATAAGACTAAAATCCAAAATGGGTGAAGTTGCAAGACGAAAATTGCAATTTTGCCTGCCATATCACCTGCCAACAAGGCAAAAACTCCAAATGGGCACGCACTAGGCGAGCCATGTCAACCTTTTTGGTGACTTTTGCTGTCTTCGGCAAAAGAAAGAACTAAAAGTGATAATTTCAATTATGCAACTTATAAGATCAAAAATCAAATAAGGTAAAGTTACAAGACTAAAATTACAATTTTGCCGTGTGGATAATGGAGTTATGAAGTATAAAATGTCTCATATTTTGGATTTCAAACAATCAAGATTCTCAATGTGAATTCAAATTCCATATTTCAATTATTTTTTTTACATTTTATCCTATGCCATAAATAAATTCTAAATACATAAAATATTTTTTATGTGACCATTTGAAGAGCTGTCACCACCTTTAAATCAGGTGTTTGATTTTCAGGTTTTTTGTGTATAACACTTATAAAAGCGCAGCAATTATTGTTCTTCAGTTCGAAGTTTTTCAGTTGTGATTCAAAGAAATTAGGACTACCCTTCTTTTCTTTAGTTGGTCAATTGAACGCGTATTTAATTAGATTATGATTATATTAATAGTTTATTTTATAACATCTTATTATGATGCTACGTTAGTTGAATAATCTGCTTAAGTGGTCCCTTTCGTCATTTACTATTTTTCTGTTGCTTTTCTTTAATTAAACTTAATCAGTCTGTAAAGAATCACTCTTTAGTTAAAGGAAAGAAGCGTGATCGAGAGGAATCAAAGTAAAAAAGAACGCCAAGTTTAAAGTACCATTGCAAGTCCAAGAATCACGGTGCGTATTTGATGCTGGGGGCCCCCCTTACTTTGTGCGGCGGTTCTTCCTTTTGCCCTCTTTCACCTCCCTCCACCATTTTATCCAAAAAAATCAATGTCAAAGTTGAAGTTCTTTTGTTCCTTTCAACAGCTTTTTTCCTACTACAAAAACTCCGGTCTTTGTCAGAATTCATGAGACCATATAATAAGGGGCAAATGCAAGTGGTCAAATTATAACACACACATATAAATTATGACACAAATAAAATAATATAGAGGCCATAAATTTAATAAATGTTCAAAATTAAAATTAATTAGATAATCAAAAAAATTTGAAGCTTATTTTCCCAAAAAGGAAACTTCAAGTGACTTGACTTGACATAAAGGCCACATAATTGTTTTTGATTGATATGAACAATTTTCCTATATTCAACTTTCTTGACCATTGTCATCCATAAAATTCTAAGCTGCAACCTTATGTTTCTTGGGATGCAGCTAACTACCAAGTGCCAACAAAGCGAGAAAGATCTCATTTAAAAAGTTAAGAGAGTGACTTGTTCAAGCTCTATTGGTTGGAATCTAAATCTGCCTGCAATTTTTTCAGTTCCTAGCTGGGCAGGAATCGTAGACTCCATACAGTTTGCCAAATCATAATAGAAACTGCAGTTTAAACAAGTTGTGGTTTCAAGCATCATGAAGGTGCATCTTGCAAGAATTAATGTTTCAATGTTGTGCAGCAACCTTATGTTTTTTTGGGATGTGGCTAACTACCAAGTACCAACAAAACAAGAAAGATCTCATTTAAAAAGTTAAGAGAGTGAACTGCTTGAGCTCGACTGGTTCGAATCTGAATTTGCTTGCAATTTTTCGACTTCCTAGCTAGGCTGGAGCCCTAGAGTCCATGCAGTTTACCTGATCACAATAGAAGTTGCAATTTAAACAAGTAGTGATTTCAAGCATCATGGAAGTGCATCTTGCAAGAATTAATGTTTCAATGTTGTGCTATAGCCTTATGTTTCTTGGAATGCAGCTAACTACCAAGAAGATCTTGTTTAAAAAGTTAAGAGAGTGACCTGCTCGAGCTCGACTGGATTGAATCTGAATCTTCCTGTAATTTTTTCACTTCCTAGCCGGGCAGGAATCCTAGACTCCATGCAGTTTGCCTCATCACAATAGAAACTGCAATTTAAACAAGTATTGATTTTAAGCATCATGAAAATGCATCTTGCAAGAATTAATGTTTCAAGTTGTAATCACAACATGTGTATCCTAAGTAGCTAGATTCAATTTGCTTGCTGGAACTGAATAAACTTACATAGACTTATATGCATGTTCCAAAAAGCTGCTACTGCCTGCATACTTCAAAAGAGGGTGGAAATATGATCCTGCTAACCTCCCCTACTAAAACTAAAAACAGCCAAAGAATATGTACAATAAATGTGTATACAAATTCCAATTAAATTAATTAAACAAGTGATAACTAAATTAATTTCAAGAATGTCATCATAAGGAACTCCGTTACATCGATCACCCATGATGTCTTAAAAGATTATCAAAGGGAAAATATGAGAGAGAGAGAGAGAGAGAGAGAGAGAGAGAGAGAGAGAGTATCACAACATTTATCCCAAAGCATGCAGCCGGTCCTTGAAGTCCACAATAAACAAAGAGTACACCAATCGATAATGGAAGAAACACTACACAATGCATTTAGTATGTGGTATAATTCATTCTGAGAGAGTATCCCAACATTTAACTATATATAAAGAAAGCAGACCCTGGTGCAGGCATGAGGAACATCAGAAAATATTACAACAGCCACCAAGGAAACAGACATGCACCCAGTAGGGATAACACTAGTCGGCTTCTTTGCCATATTGACTACCAAGTCTTTACCCCTTATTCTCTGGAAAATGAGGAACACTGGTTACTGAGCTGCTTCAAGGCAAAGGTGAACAGTGGTACTACCTTTCTTAATCAAATGGGGCAAACATTTATAAAACGACTTATGCATAAAGGTTCATAAATGCATTAAACTTTTCATCTATTAGTGTATATATGTATATACAAAATTCGTACTCTATATGTACTCAACCTTTGTCCCATCTAGGGGTATTCACAGTGCGGTTTTGTTCGATTTTGAGAAAAATCTCAACCGAACCAAATCAATCGGTTTTGATATACAACCAACCATTCGATTTGGTTCAATATAGAAATCCGAACCAAACCAAATCAATTAAATTTGGTTTGGTTCGATTCGATTTTTCAATTTTTCTTAATTGCAATTTTCAAGTATAAATAAAACAAAATTTATTACATTTGTCATATAAATTCACTAGCGAAAATCATTTTATGCGCAGTATATGGACCTTGTCTTTTACCATTAAAAGGAAAACATAATCTAAGAAAGAGAATATCTAATAAAGAAAAATTGGTTTAGAAGCTACTAACACAATAGCAAACTGCAGAAACTGCAATAATATCAAATTGCATGTTTACCTATTAACAACACATGATAACAGTAGTAATCCCACTAACATTATAATGATAATAGAATGACGAGAATTAAGTTAAAAATTGAGCTTGGGTGGGAGAGAAATAAGTAAAAAAAAAATTGAGGTATTTTTGGCAAAACATATAAAAATAGGAGTTTTAGTAATATTATTGGTACAGTTTGGTTTGGTTCAGTTTTGACTGTGCCAACCGAAAATTGATCCAAACCATTTAGTTTTTCAATTTTTAAACTAAAAAAATTTATTTAATTGGTTTTCAATTTGTTCGGCTAGTTTAATTGATTTTGTTTGGGTTGGTTTGGTTTTGAACACCTTTAGTCCCCATCTCATTTTGATAAAGAGTAAATGAAAGAATTTCTCGCCCAAACTTCGAAGGAAGAACTACAGCACCACTAGCAAAGAAATCTCCCATTGTGGCAATGAATTGAATTAACAACATTTTATGCCAAACTAAGTGGGTTTTTGGATGAAATTATAAGATATTTTGAAGAATTTATGAAATATTATATAGTATTTTTGGAAAAATTTTAATAAAAGAAGCTTGCAAATTCTCATAATAAGATGTTAGGATCTTATAAGCTATTTTTCAAAAGTAAGAAATTTCCAACTTATTTTTAAGATTTTTAAAGACTCATTTGGTTTTAACTACATTAATTATAAAATTATTATTAATAATAACTTATAAGATCTAGCATCTTGTAACTAATCTTTAAAAATATTTTATAAGATATAAGAACTCATAAGATTTTTCAATAAACTTAGCCAAACCCTCTAAGAGGGTGTTTGATCAACTTATAAACTTCTTAAAACTTCTTATAAAATATTTGATTATATTGCATTTCATAACTTTTTTAGAAAAAAAACTTACAAGTTTCATGTTAAAGATGTTATAAACTCTTTTAAAAAAGGTAAGGAGTTCCCAATTTATTTTTAAGATCTTAAAAAACTCATATAATTTTATCATATTAATCATAAAGTTATTATTATTAACATCTTATAAGTTCCAAAATATTTTTCTATTCAAATATTTCAAGATCTTTTTAAAATAATATTTAACATCTTAAAAGCCACAAAAAAAATATCTTATAAAATATATAAGATCTTTTATATGAGCTCAGCCAAACACCCACTAACTTAGATTCACTTTTTCTTATCAATCTTTTTGCGATACACATTATATTATTAAATATTAAATTTAAGGCCTAGGAATAGTGGAAATCCTCAAATTTTATTGAAGCAAGCCCATCAACCCGGCAATCACTGTGGAAACACATCTTGAATGCAACATAATTGCGAACATGTTACAAAATAATGTCTTGCAAGAAATATACTAACATTTATGTCGTCGTGTAAAATGAGTTTACCTTATTGATAATAAACTTAATTGAAGTGGATCCCCTCTTGGTATGAAAACTTGTGCCGCATGGATTGAGAATTTCCAATGCTTCCTTCATGACGACATTTACGAGCTGTCTTCCTCATGCAAATTTATCAAAAGAAAATGCTCTACAAGAAGAGAACATTTAAGTAATGGAACTTGGTAATACAAGATTCTTAATTAATAAAAACAAGTTAAAAATCATCTACCTGTATCCTATCCGAATTTCAAGCAACAGTTGGGAATTCATCTGGGAGTTAAATCAATCGAAGGCTAAGATATTTTTTCCAGTCCATTTGGAATTTAAATGGAATATGAATGCAAAATCTTCCCCCCATATGGTTTGTTGCAAACTGCAACTCTGTATATGTTGTTTTTTCAAAGCATGAAAGGTGTTGCCATAACTCCAGCATTGTTTATAGTGAAAAAAGAAACAAAATTGGTGATGATTAAAGTATAAATATAAAATCTAATCACTGTTCAAAACAATATTTAGGGGTTCAATAACAAAATATATAATGATGCTCATTAGCAGCGTAATGCTTTTGCAGGAGTATGCCAAGGACTTTGTATATAAATGGCTATAAGGAAAGAATATTTTGAAAAGAATTACTGGGATTCTGTTATTCCAGCTACATGTGATGTTTATCTTGTTGTCACATAATGCTCTTATTTAGAGTGCATAGTTGAAACTTAAAAGCAAGATTAACAAACAAAAATGCACATTTGACTGCGGGCACCCAAACAGCCTAAATAAGAGAGTGTTTGGGTGAATTTATAAGGTTCTCGAAATATTTTATAAAATTTTTAAGAGCTTATAGATGTTACAAAGTGTTTTGTAATTTTTTCTAGAAATGAGCTTATAAATGTTAAGATATTATAAGTTCCTTTAAAAAAAGTAAGAAAATCTTAGCTTATTTTCAAAATCATAACAAACTGATTTACTTTTAACTATTTTATAAAATCATCATTACAAAATAAGATTTAATATCTTATAAGATTAAAAAATCTTTTATAAGATTTAGAAGCTTGTAAGATATTTTAAATAAATTTAACTAAACAACCTCTAAATTTGGAACTAAAAAGTCAAGCCTAGGGAATGAGGGACAGAGTTGGCTTTCATTTACTTGCCTGCATATATCGGTCATTCCCACACAAACAAATCAATTATCAATTTATGATTAGTGTGTCCCTATTGAGATCCAATTCCATCGCAGCAACTTTTGCCTTTAGAACTTCTTTGATTATTGCTTCCAAGTAGCCATGAAAATAGGTTAGGCTAGCCTTTGATTTAAATAGACCAAACATGTTATGCAAATGACTAGCCTCAGGCTAGCCTATTATCTATGATTGGTTTTTTTCTAAGGCTAGGTCCAACCTTTTTAATAAATTCTAAAGTCTTAACCCAGTTTGAAAGCTATTTTTTTTAATTAAATCTAAACATCATATAAATCTAAATTTTTAATATATTCGAACTTATAATAGACTATGATAAAAAATAATCAAAACGATAAATAACAAATGCATAATTATAAAAATTTAAATATAAATATAAAATAGTATCATTCTAATAAAAAGCAATACTGAACAACATAACAAATTCTATAAAAGACTAATTAAACAAATCAAATACAATTAGTCATTTGATATTATATCGCTATTATTGTACCTTTTATGTGAAGAAGGATAAACGGGTAGGCCTATTACGCTTTATAAGATTTTAAAAGAATCTAAGTCTAGCCTATTTAATTAAAAAGATCACTTTTTAAATCTTGACCTGACCTTTTTATTAAATAAATAATGTTAAAATAGACCATAAGTAGGCACTGTAAACCCTTGATGAGTAACCTACCCTATTCTTATCCCTACTTCTAAGGCCTTATCCCCAGAGACATTTCTGACTATGAGATTGATGCTGCGCAATGCAAGTACTCTTGCAGTAGTTTCTACTCCAATACCACTTGAAGCTCCTCCAATAGCCATAGCAATAAGGGCACCCAGGGGAATTATTAGCAAATAAGCTTCAATTAAGTTGGCATAGGATATCATGAATGCAAGATTATGTAAGACACAATTTTCATATATCCACATCTAAAATGATGTTGATTCTTTCATTTCTGCAGTACTTGTGAGGATAATCTATCTAAGAATGTGATTCACAAAAGAACTATAGTTTTCACTAAAATTTAGTACTTTATCTGCCTAACATATATATATATATATATATATATATCAAATCCTCTGGCAAATAAAATTTCTAAAAATAAACCTCACGGATAACAGGGAAATTGCCCTCTCGAAGCAATATATCATGCCACATATATCCCAATGGAAAATACTATTTCTGAAAATTCAAAAAGTCATCCCTTTTCTCGGTAGAAATCAAATCAATTAAGGCTTTCTGAGTGCCCTTTTTTGCACAAACAAGCAATGATTTGCATTGGAGGTAATATTCAACAAATTAAGTAAACTCTAAGACAAACTTTTAGGGTTGCAAACAAAACTACCCCATAAATTCCAAACAACATAACCAGCAGATACTAGAAAAAAAACACCTCCAAAACACGCATAAAAAAGAAGAAGAAGAAGAAGAGGAAGGGGAAGAGGGGGGGGGGAACTAAAAACTGTAGCAGTGGCCTGATCCCGACCGATCAGTCCCTTCGGTAACTTGCTCCGCCGTGAGACCCGACCAATCAATCCATTCGGCAACTTGCTACCGTGAAGGTACCTGAGAAGCCCGTAGGCCCTTTCCTGCTAAATAACAACCTTTTTTTAATTCTTCTACGGCAACAACAGAGTAAAATGCAAAGAAAAAGAATAAAAAAACCTGTAACCGTGGCCGTGAGACCAGATCCATCAATCCCTTCGCTAACTTGCTCCGCCTTGGAGGTAGCTGAGAAGCCCGAATGCCCTTTTCTGGTAAATAAGCACATTTTTTATCTTTTTCTACGGCAACAACGGTTTAAAATAGAAAGAGGACGAAGCAGCGATAGTCATCGAGTTTTTGACTCTCAACTTTTTCGGTATCTTCAGTTTTAACAACTCGAGGATCTATTGGGCCAATCTCTCTCTTGTAGGCCCTGTTTGGATTCATTTTCATTTTCATTTCTAATTTTCGGCATTTTTAAATTTATAGAAATTAATTATGTGATGTGATGTGATATGAAAATAAAAATATATTTAAATGAAATATTTAAAAATATAATGATTATATTGAAGATGTAAAGATTATATTAGTTTTAATAGGTTTTAGATTGAGAGAGATATAAATAATGAAATAGAAAAAGAAGGTATGTATAAGTTATTGAGAGAAAATATACAAATTATTGGATAATGTGTTTTGAAAATAAAAATAAAAATGATGTTAGGTGAAAATACATATTTATTGTTGTTTAGGGAAAAAAACCTAAGTGCTTTGTCATATATACAAATATATGTATATATGTATATATTTACATTTAATAAAGTACAAATCCTTTTAATGTGCATTTGATTGATGTATTTAAATTATTCTCTCTTTTTTTTTAATTTCATAACTATAACTTATGCAGGAATGACCATTTTAATCCACTCATTTTATATCATATTATTTTATAATAATTTTCTATTTTTATTAATAAAAAATTAAATAAAATTATTAAAATTATATATGAAATAAATAAAAATATTTATTAATTTTATGTTATAAAAATTTTGTCACACGCATAAGGTAAATCTCTATTACTATTAACTTTTCCAGACAAGCTCTACCAGTGATTAAGAAACCGAACCAAATCATTCAATTCAATTGGGAACCATCCAAGATTCCAGTCTCATTTGATAATTAAAATTAATTGGCCAAAAAATCAGTTCAAATTGATGCAAATCATTGAAAAATAGGTTGAATCAATGAACCAATTTTTTTTTAAATCGATTATCAATTTTTTAAAATATAAATTAAGAATTAAATAGGCCAAATTTCTTTATCTTTTTCTTTAGAGTCTAAACTTCTTTAATTTTTTCTTCTTCCATTTTATCATTCAAATTCTCTCCAAACATCAAATTCCAAACCCAAACTAAACTTCAAGAAAATTAAAAATTTGTGTATCGTGACTTTGTTGCCTATTATAATATTAGTCTTAATTAATATTTTGAAATTTTTATGTTATTTGAATTGATATTTGTTGTTCTTGTAAGTTGTAATAGATTATATTAGGATTTTTTTTTTTTGAGAAATTTGCTTCATCATTTGACACTTTAAATTGATGTATGGATATTATTGTGAAGTAGAGTTTGTAGAAAATTTAATAAACACTAGGCAATTTTTATTTTCCCCCTATATATATAAATACTTTTTTTTTGCATGTTTGGATAATTTTTTTAATATATTTATATAATATTAAATATAATCATGATGTCACATTGGTTGAATCAATGGTTAAAAGTTGAACTAATAACCAATAAGGCCATCAGTTCGATCATAGATTTGATTTCTCAAACATTGGCTCTACCAACTTGCATTGTTATACGGCAACTAAAGAGCAAACCTAATTTTCCTCCAAAGTTTTGAACATCTTAAGTAGACATAATTATATACATGTGTGTGTAATTATATGTAATGAATGAAGAAAGAAATAATATTATAGATTTATTATACAGGAATAAAGAGATATGTATGATGAAGCCATTTTTGTCAATATGTCCAACTCAATGGCTTTTAAATACAGGAAAAATCAAATTTTCATTCTATAAAAATCTCAACATGTTAGATCTTGAATTTTAATAAATCTGCCTCAACTTTAACTCATTTTCTTCCTGAATTGAAATATATGTCAAAAAAATAAATAATATCACGTAATGTACAGTAATAAAGAACATGCTTTGAAGAAAATTCAGGAGGCCCTTTTCTTTTGAACAGCCACAATTCCTCTGAAACCTCACTTTCTCTTTCTGACAATAATCTTTCTTGAATGTTGTGTGTCTGCATTAAAGGTGAAAAGAAGACAAGAACAAGTGATAATGGTGAGATGTCATGTTGCAAAAATAACAAGAAGAACCACCATAGAATTGGTAGTTACTACTTATTACATAAGATACTAAAAATTCAAGAATGTCGGTGAATGCAGTAAGATATGGACTTGTGTTGTCTGACAGGTGGGTGCATGCGGATATTAGTAGACAGATAATGAGTGTGATGCCACTAGGCTGTAGAGCTGTAGCCAGAAAAATTATGAAAGTTAAATTTCTGAATAAACGAATATTGCATTACATACACATGTTTTTGTGAAAGAGTATAGAAAAATAATGGGAATGTTTGGTTATATTTTTTAAAAATAAAATTATTTTGGAAAAATATAATTAAATATACCTTCAGTTTTTTCATCAAAACACTCAAAAAAGTTTTGTCAAAATATCCACTCATATCCTTCATTATCTCCAAAACTTCTCTATTTTTCAATATATACATATATATTATATATATATTATTATTATTATTATTTTAACAACAAAAAAATCATTCAATCCCACTTTCATCCCAGAAACCCAACAAAAAGCATTGATTTGATTTTTAAAGTGAAAAATATCTTTCCCAAAATATAAATAAACATTCCAAAACTCTCTAAAACTAATTTTAAACTTTTCTCTAAAACATAACCAAAAAACAATTACATTTTCCAACACAACTTTCACATTTTTTAATATCATTTTCAACATTCATTCTTTCAAAACATATATTAAAATCACACAAAAAGACATAACCAAACATTGCCAATACTTTTTATCTTGTAAATTTGTATATTTGTATATTTTGTAATTTCATTCTATAATTTGTAAAATTGTAATTTTAATCTAATATGTATAAAAAATTTATCACATTTAGCTTGACTTTTCAAAACTTAAAACTTTTTATCAGAAAAGCTGATCTGATATGCCGGAGTGGATCCATTTGATAATAGCATGCCAACTCAACTTTTCAGACTAATTTTTAGAATCCTTGCAAAAATCAAGTCAAATGTGATAACCTTTTTATCTTCATCTTAAAAATTTAAATAAATGCATTGAACATATTTTAAAAATTATAATAACATATTAGAAAACTAAATATGTTTGTTTATTTTATACGACAAAAGATTTTAAAATATGCATTGTGGGTACTCAATTTATTGTACTTATTAACTTCTTCGGCTTCTATGGTTAATTGGTCCGATCATCTCCACTCCATTGAAATTACAAAATCATCTATGTATTTCTTTTGGTAAAAACGTAGAGGAGCATATGATTTGAACTAATGGGGATCTATTCATGTTTTCCACTTATATTGAATTTCCAAAGTACACGTAATGTTGGAGAGATTTTCATTTCAATTTCCTGTGTAATCATGTCAGACAATATAATATTTATGAATGAAACAAAAGATGAAAGATAGATTGAGATATAGAATAAAAATGTTGTCATCAAAAGACTACAATAATATATTGGATCATTTATTGCAATTCGTATTTTATCTTTTATTACACTCTAAATATTTTTTAAATATACTATATTTTTGCTCATAAAAATAATTGATTCAAATTAAATACACTTGATATGTATACATTAAATTATAATAGGAAATAAAACTTATATTGAAATAGAGAATTCAAACTATGGAGATATTTTGGATCACCTATCCTAATTTGTGTTTTATCTACAAATTATTCAAACTATGAACATAATTTAGATGGGAAAAATACAATTTTAGTCCACTTATTATGGTCATCTGCAAAAAGAGGACATTAATAATTTTGGTTTTTTGATTTAGTCCACTCCAACGATCAAATTGGCACATTAAGGACATTTTGTTGCAATTTTCAGGACAAAATGCCTGAAATTGCTCAAAATCTCTTTGGAAAAATGCATGTGGCTCTCACGTGATGAAAAAATTGAGCATTTTGCGATACTTGACATTAATTACACATGTCCACACCTTATGTGGCATTTTTAAGCATGTAGAGTGATGATGTGTACACAAATGGCCACATAAGCAAAAAAGACACCTCACCAATCTATCATATCTTCGTCCTATCGAAGAGGAATTACTACAGCTACAATCAATATCAAGAATAGGGTTTCTAGCATTTCTCTTCCTGAGCTTCCAACAAGAGAATTCGAAGGACTCAAATCGGACCAATGTACAGAAAAGCAGATGAGCCAGTCTATTGATGCTGATAAATTCAAGAGAAACGAGAGTAATGTGTTTGCAGATCCGTTGGTGATGGTGAAGCTTTACGCAATCTTGGAGGCAGTTGCAGATAGAGTTTAGATGCACAAGAATATTGGAGATCAAAGGGACAACAGGAACAGTCTGCTTGTAACATCCATCAATGGTATCACCCTCACTGCCTCCACAATGGCGGGCGTTGCGTCCATCAACGGCGATGAAGCTTTCTTCCACACTCATGTACGTGGCGGCAACTGGGATGCTTTCATTTGTGAATAAAATCCAACCATCTCAGCTTGCTGAAGAACAAAGAAATGCTGTGAGATTGTTCAACCAGCTTCAGAATCAAATTCAGATTATTATATTCATTGGAAATCACATTGCTTTTGATGTCGAGGAAATGATGGAAACTGTATTGGCCCTCGACAAGGTGTATCCACTTCCTCTCCTCTTCGTAATGCTCGAAAAATTCCCAGCTAAGGTGGAGCCCGCTGTGTGGTGGCCGGAACACAAAAGAGAACAGCCCACAGGAAATTATCAAGGTTGTAATAATGGCTGGAATGGGGAATTGGAGGAAGAAATAAGAGAAATATTTAACGTGATAAGAAGAAAAGATAAAGAAGATTACTTGAGTTTAGGTGGAAAAAAGAAATATCTATATATATATATATATATATATATTTGTTTTTTAATTGATGGATGAGTTGTCTTTTTTACTTATGTGGTCATTTGTGTACACATCACCAGTCTACATGCTTAAGAACGCCACATAAGGTGTGGATGTGTGTAATTAATGTTAGGTGTCATAAAATGCCCAATTTTTTCATCATGTCAAAGCCACAAGCATTTTTTCGGCAAGATTTTGAGCAATTTCAGGCATTTTGTCCTAAAATTGCAACAAAATGTCTTCAATGTGCCAATTTGGTCGCCGTAGTGGACTAAATCAGAAAATCAAAACCATTAATGTCCTTTTTTCACATATGACCATAAGTAGTGAACTAAAATTGCATTTTTCCCAAATTTTGATCATCTATTCCAATTCGTATTTTATCACTAGATCAAGATCATATTTATACTAAGGGATTATTGGAGTTTAAATTTCAAATCTTATACATACAAGTATAGAAACAATATCATTGGATCAATTTACCACTTGACGAAAATTTGCCTTTTAAACATTGACTTTGACTTTTAATGTTTAGCAATTTAGCCAGCAACTTTCTTATTTCAAAATACAATATTTATTTATTCACGTTTTCTTTCCCTTTGATTCTATTTAAATCCGAATTCTAGGCTGAATTTTTGTTAGGTGATAAACTCCCATGGCCTCTGAAGATGGGGTCAAGGATCGTAGTCGCCGCAATTTTCCTAAAATACTGCCAATGCGCAGATTCCATCAGCTAGCCGGCAGCCTCTGTCCTTCATACCAGAAATATTTTCAGTACTGGCCCTTGTAAAAAAGCCATCAATATTTTTTATGATAGTTGTAAATATGTAATAATTATAGAAAGTCTTTCGTGTCTCTAAAATGGACGTAATAAAATTAAATTCTAAATGTCCAAATAATCATGTATTCTTATTACAAATTATAAATATATATTTTAGATACACGTTAATTTTAATACAATAAATTTAATAATATACACAAATATATATTACTGAAAAATATTCCATGTACATGAAAACCGTGTGCAAAAAATTGCTAATGACCTAAAAATATAGGCTCAACATTATTTAGGCAAATTCTCCAAAATCCAAAATCATTGAACATTTAAAGAGCATCTTGAAATCTATCTTGTTTCGTAGTTTTTAGATTTGAAATTTTTTATTATTATGTCTGCCTAAATATATATACCAAATCCACGCCAATCAATTCTTTTTTCCTTAAAAAATAATTATAATTTAATAATTCAACTGTAATTTAATAAAAATAAATATTAAAAAATTTCATCAACACAACAATATTCAAATATATCAACTAAAAATATAAATAAAAAATCAACAAAATATTATTTTATGTGGCAATATTCAACTTTAATTTAATAGAATTTAATGTCATTCAACACAATGATATTTAAATATATCAACAAAAAACATAAAAAAACAAAAGTCTAATCATAAATATAAATAACATATTATATAATATAATTATGCATGTGAAGCACGATAGTTTTGGCAGAGGTGTAGGCTGGATGGGCAACCATCGGCAAAATTGCAATTCTCGTACTGTAACTTTATTTCATTGATTTTTATCCTATAAATTGTATAATATCAATTTTAGTCCCATAAATATTAAAAATTTATTATTTTTTGTCCTTTTTTCGCTGGAGCTAACAAAATTCATCGGAAAATGTGACATGGCACATTGGATGTATGGACATTTCTTGATTTTGCCTCGTTAGCAACAAAATAAATGGTGACATGGAATTTGTGGTATTACTTAGTAGGCAAAATTATAATTTTGGTCCTATAACTTTACTTCAAATGGTTTTTGATCCTATAAATTATATAATATCAATTCTAGTCCTATGAGTATAAAAAAATTGTCAATTTTAGTCTTTTTTTTGCCGGAGCCGCAAAAGTCAATTGAAAAGCTGACGTAGCAGTTTGGGCATGCGGCAGTTTATTGTTTTTGCCATGTTAAACTGCCAAATAGGCATTTTTTTTATCTTTTTCTTACTTAGTTGGCAATACACATGCCTTTTGTGTTTTTCTCTAATTTCAAATATTATAGAATTTATTTATATATACACATCTATTTATATATATTACATATCATCATTTTTCCTTCAAAACACAAATTTTTTTTTCTAAAATATCCTCTACTATCCTTCATTGTCCTCAAAACTTACCCATTTTTAATATATACATACATATTATATATATATCATATATATATTTTATTATTATTCTAATATTAAAAAAATCACTTAATTCCATTTTCACCCCAAATATTTAATAAAAAAGTATTAATTTGACAGTTATAGTAAAAAAAATATCTCCTCTAAAATATAAACAAATATATCAAAAATTTTCAAAATCAATTTTATCTATTTCGCAAAATATAACCAAAAATCAATCACATTTCTCAACACAATTTTCACATTCTCCAATAATT
>JACGDI010005269.1:38610-49395 GCA_014898725.1 Jacaranda copaia | reverse complement strand
TAAAATGCAAAGAAAAAGAAGAAAAAAACCTGTAACCGTGGCCGTGAGACCAGATCCATCAATCCCTTCGGTAACTTGCTCCGCCTTGCAGGTGGCTGAGAAGCCCGAATGCCTTTTTCTGGTAAATAACTACATTTTTTCTCTTTTTCTACGGCAACGGCGGTTTAAAATAGAAAGAAGACGAAGCAGCGATAGTCATCGAGTTTTTAACTTACTTTCTCGGTATTTTCAGTCCTAGCAACTCGAGGATCCAGGGGGCCATTCCCAATCTTTTAGGTTTTCACCCCTTTTTTTTCCCCGTTTATTTTGGTATATATTTACTTTTAATAAAGCACAAGTCCCTTTAATGTGCATTTAAAATATTTTTATTTTTGTTTTTGAATTTCATAACTATAACTTATGTAGGAATGACCATTATAATCCACTCACTTTATATCATATTATTATTTTATAATAATTTTTTATATTTATTTATAAAAATTTAGATTTGTTAAAATAATTAAAAACTAAAATTAAATATAAAATCAATAAAAATATAAAAATTTTGTCACACACATAGGGTAAATCTCTATTACTATTGACTTTTCCAAACAAGCTCTGCTAGTGATTGAGGAACCGCCAAAGATTCTGGTCTAGTTTGATAATTAAAATTAATTGGCCAAAAAATCAGTTCAAACTAGTGCAAATCAGTAAAAAAATCAATTGAACCAATGAACCAATTTTTTTTTTTAAATCGGTTAATAACTTCTTTAATTAAAAATTAAAAATTATAAAGGTTAAATTTCTTTATTTTTTTCTTTAGAGTTCAAGCTTCTTTACTTTTTTTTCTTCCATTTTCTCATTCAAATTCTCTCCAAACATTAGATTTCAAACCCAAATTGAAGAACTAAGCTTCAAGAAAAATAAAAATTTGTGTATTGTGACTTGGTTGCCTATTATAATATTGGTCTTAATTAATATTTTGAAACTTTTATGTTATTTGAATTGATATTTATTGTTTTTGTAAGTTGTAATAAATTCTCTAAGGATTTTTTTTCTTTGAAAGACTTACGTTGTGATTTGACATTTTAAATTGATGTGCGGATATTATTATGATGTAGAGTTTGTTGAAAATTTAATAAATACTAGGCAATTTGTATTTTTTCTCTTATATATATATTTTTTGCATGTTTTGATTTTTTTATATATTTATATAATATTAAATATAATTATTACGTCACACCGGTTGAATCGATGGTTAAACCGATTGAACTAATAATCAACAAAGCTGTTGGTTCAATCATGGATCCAATTTCTCAAACATTTGCTCTACCAACTTGAATTGTTATATGACAACTAAAGAGCAAATTTAATTTTCCTCCAAAGTTTTGAACATCTTAAGTAGTCATAATTATATATATGTATATGTATAAATATATGTGATTAACAAAGAAAGAAATAATATTATAAATTTATTACATAGGGATAAAGAGACATGTATGATAAAGCTAGTTTCATGAATATGTTTGATTCACTGAGTTTTAAATTCAAAACGAATCAAATTTCTATTTTATAAAAATCTCAATATGTTAGTTCTTGAATTTTAATAAGTTTGCCTCAAATTTAACTCATTTTCATCCTCAATTGTAATATATGTCAAAAGAATAAATAATATAATATACTCAATGTACAGTAATTAAGAACAAGCTTTGGAGAAAATTCAGGAGGCCCTTTTCTTTTGAACGGCCACAATTACTCTGAAACCTCAGTTTCTCTTTCTGCCAATAATCTTTCTTGAATGATGTGTGTCTGCATTAAAAATGAAAAGATGACAAGAAGTGATACTGGTGAGATGTCTTGTTGCAGACATAACAAGAAAAACCACCATAGAATTGGTAGTTACTATTTATGACATATGATCCTAAAATTCAAGAATGTCAGTGAATGCAGTAAGATATGGACTTGTGTTGTCTGACAGGTAGGTGCATCCGGATTTTAGTAGACAGATAATGAGTGTGTGATGCCACTAGGCTGCGGGGCTGTAGCCAGAAAATTTATCAAAATTAAATTTCTTAATAAATGAAAATTACATTACATACACAACTTTTGTGAAAGAGTACATAAAAGTAATAGGAGTGCTTGATTATGTTTTTTCGAAATAAAATTATTTTAAAAAAATATAATTAAATATATTCTTATTTTTTCTTCAAAATACTTAAAAAGATTTTCTTAAAATATTCTTTCATATCATTCATTATACCATACTCAAAAATTTTTCATTTCCTAATACATATACTTTATATATATATATATATCATATATATTTTATTATTATTTTAACAATAAAAAAATTACTCAATTTTATTTTCACCCTAAAAATTTAACAAAAAAACATTATTTTGATTGCTAAAATAAAAAATATATTTCCCAAAATATAAATAAACATACCAAAACTCTTCAAAACTAAATTTGAACTATTTTCTAAATTATAACCAAAAATCAATTACATTTTCCAATACAACTTTCACATTTTTCAATATTACTTTCAACATTCATTCTCCCAAAACACACATTAAAATCACACAAGAAACATAACAAACATTACCAATACTTTTTATCTTGTAGTTTTGTAATTTCATTCTATAATTTGTAAAATTGTAATTTTAATTCAATATGTATAAAAAATTTGTCACTTTTAGCTTGACTTTTCAAAACTTAAAAATTTTGATCAGAAAAGTTGAAATGATATCCCGGAGTGGATCCATTTGGTAATTTTTGCCTTGTTAGCATGCTAGCTCAATTTTTCCACCTAATTTTTAGAGTCCTAGAGAAAATCAAGTTAAATGTGATAACTTTTTTATCTTCATTTTAAAAATTTAAATAAATGCATTGAAAATATTTTAAAAATTATATTAACATATTAGAAAGCTGAATATGTTTTTTTATTTTATAAGACAAAAGATTTTAAAATATGCATTCCAGGTACTAAATTTATGGTACTTATTAACTTCTTCGGCTTCTCTTTCTCCTCCAAAACTAATAAGAAAGCAATAATAATTTATGGTTAATTGGTCCGATCATCACCACTCCATTGTAATTACAAAATCATCTATGTATTTCTTTCGGTTAAAACGTAGAGGAGCATATGATTTGAACTAAGGGGGGATATATTCATGTTTTCCACTTATATTGAATTTCCACAGTAAACGTAATGTTGGAGAGATTTTCATTCAGTTTCTTGTGTAATCATTTTAGACAATATAATATTTATGAATGAAACATAAGATGAATTATAGATTGAAATATAGAATAAAACTGTTGTCATTAAAAGACTACGATAGCATATTGGATCGTCTATTGCAATTCATATTTTATTGTTTATTACACTTTAAGTATTTATTAAATACATTATAGTTTTTCTTATAAAACTAATCGATTCAAAGTAAATACACTTAACATATATACACTAAATTATAATAAGAAATAAAACTTATATTGAAATAGAGAATTGAAACTATGGACATATTTTGGATCATCTATTCTGATTCATGTTTTATCTACAAATCATTCAAACTATGAACATACTTTAGATCATCTATTCCAATTCGTGTTTTATCACTAAATCAAAGATAACTTCTCTCTCTCTCTCTCTCTCTCTCTCTCTCTCTCTCTCTCTCTCTCTCATGCACATAATTATACTAAGGGATCATTAAAGTTTGAATTTCAAATTTCATACATACAAGTATAGAAACAATGTTGTTAGATCAATTTGCCACTTGACGAAAGTTTGTCTCTTAAAACATTGACTTTGACTTTTAATGTTTAGCAATTTAGCCCGGCAACTTTCTTATTTCAAAATACAATATTTATTTATTCAAGTTTTCTTTCCCTTTGAATCTATTTAAATTCGAATTCTGGGCTGAATTTTTGTTAGGTGATAAACTCCCGTGGCCTCCGAAGACGCCCAATTCCTTCAATCTCCAATCACTACTCCACCCCAATTCACACAAGGATTACTGCTGCCACAGCGCCATTCAGCCGGCCGAACCGTCGTCTGCCAGCCATTCTCATCCTCCTCGTCCTCCTGCTCAGTCCAATTATAAATTTTCAGGTGTACTTGTTACTCTCTGCTTCACATCAGCAGTAGAGTCGTTGCTGCTGCTTCTACAGTTTCAGAATCAGGACACAAATCTCCTTAGTTTCCCCCTCTCCTTTCACTTGTTCTCCCTCACCATCACTGGTGCTCTCGCCACCACTTTTTTCGAGAAATTTGTTCGCGGCGCGGGAACTGCATTGGCCACTCTGCTCAGGAAAATTGGAGTAACCTTTTTTGCCACTGCATTCATTCTGGCGATTACAATCCCCTCCCCAATGCCGCACTGGTTGCCGCCGTTTTCCTAAAATACTGCCAATGGGCGGATTCCATCAGCTAGCCGGCAGTCTCTGTCCTTCATACCAGAAATATTTTCTGTACTGGCCCTTCGTAAAAAGCCATCAATATTTTTGATAATATCTGTAAATATGTAATAATTATAGAAAGTCTCTTGTGTTTCTAAAATGGACGTAATAAAATCAAATTTTAAATGTCAAAATAATCATCATGTATTCTTATTACAAATTATAAATATATATTTTAGATGCATGTTCATTTTTAATACAATAAATTTGATAATATACACAAATAATATATATCACTGAAAAATATTTCATATGTATGGAAACTGCATGCAAAAAATTACTTATGACTTAAAAATATAGGCTTGACATCATTTAGGTGGATTCTCTAAAATCCGAAATCATTAAACATTTAAAAGGCATCTTAAAATCTATCTTATTTCACGGTTTTCAGATTTGAAAATTTTTATTATTATGTCTGCACTAAATGTGGAAAATCTGCACCTGTGAATTTTTTTTTTTAAAAAATAATTGTAATTTAATAATTTAACTATAATTTCATAAAAATAAATATAAAAAAACCCATCAACCCAACAATATTTAAATATATCAATTAAATATTAAAAAATAAAAAACAACAAAATATTATTCTACACAACAATATTCAACTTTAATTTCATAAAAATTAATATCATTCAACACAATGATATTCAAATATATCAAAAAAAAAAACATATAAAAAAAAGTGTAATCAAATATACATAATATATTATATACTATGATTATGCAAGTAAAACACATTAGTTTTAGCAGAGGTGTAGGTTAGATGGGCAACCTTCTCTTTCCAATTTAAAATAGAGAATTAAAGTCAAATTCAAATTAAAATTTCTGCTACATATGAGAAGACAGGGAATTTTCATGTCTTCTGATGATGATGATGATGATGATTAGTGAGAATATGTGGAAAGTTTTTACATATACTATGTTCTCTTATATTAAATTAATAAACATAATTAGACCTATGGAATTAAAAAGCCCTTTCATATTCACATTTTTCTTCTTTTACGTATTTTTGTTATTCGTTAATATTTCTATATTTTTGCAATTTACATGTGAATTAAAAAATAAAATGAAAAATTAGACGAAAAAAATTAGTTCTCAACTACTTTTTGAAATATTTGCATCACCCCCACCAATAAAATATAGACATCCCAGCATTTTTTTTTACACGTGTTAATTATTTTCTTATTAGTTATTGTTGATAATTAATTTAATCGAGAGAAGAAAGCAAAATAGGTTTTTTCTTAGCGTACAATTGATAATTATTTTTTATAACAATAAATAATTAGCGTATGACATAATTTTTTTTTGGCATAATGCAATTCTTGTGTGATTCGTATTTTTTGAAATCTATACTCGTAAATATTAAGACTTTAATCAAATATTGACAATTAAAACGATAATGATAAGATAGTTTTTTTTTTCTTTTCTCTAATTTTTTTGATATATTATCGGTTTTATTCTTTTCTTTCTTTTTATTACTTTATCATAATTTTTTATTTATTTTTAAAAATTAAATAAATACATTAAAATTATTAAAATAAAAATTATAGTATCATATAGAAAGGTAAATGCTTTATTTTGATTTATAAAATTTTACCATGCGTATAAATTGTACTAAAATTACTAGTAAGAATGATAGTTTTGGTGAATTGTGTTGACAATAAGAATTTATTTATTTTTAGAGTGAAACAAAGAAATACATCACTATCAGATAAATTAATTAATTAACAATGGATTACCAATCATCCATTACTAATTTATAAATACAATAATTAAACATTATTATATATATAGATAAATAATCACATTTCCGGAGGACAATAGTCACGTGCCAATATCCGGTTAGACCATTTTGAGATAATATTTTATTTTATTTTTATTTTTATATACTTATATCAAGAATTCATTAAATTCAAGTATTTCACACTTTATATATAAAATTAATATTACTATATCAGGGCAGCTTTGTAGATAATTTCCTAACTTGGGTTCCTAGCGCATCCTACGTGGGCTTGGGCCCTAACATTCCAACTGGGCCATATAATTTTATAGTGAATCCTATTTCTGTGGGTTGAACCACGATTAGGTTTCAAATGTCTAATCTATATTAAATTTATATATATTTAATATATGTTTATAAAATATCTAGTGATTTGTAACTTAATAGTATCAATCTCCTCAATTATATTGGACATCTTATTTGATTCGAAATGAGTTAGTTGTGCACCTTATGTGCATCTGATTATATTGTATTTTCATTTATTTAATTTAATAATAGAATAATTTTAATTTATTAAATATACAAACTTCATTATTTATAATATTCTTTCAAATATATTTATGATTATAAAATAAAATATATTGAAACAAAGTTCCCAAAATCAAATCACTCTTCTCCACCACTCACGGCTTACCCCGAAACCATTTTCTCCATTCTCATTCTGTACAATTTTTAGCAGAATCCAATTGAAAAATGACATCTGGAGTTGGCCCAACTTTTTAGTTAATTTATAATTTTAGCTTGTTATAGGTTAGTGATAATAAACAGTAATTATTGTAATTATTAATGATAATAAGTTAATAATATCATTCTTATACAGACAAATATATTATTTGAAATTGTGACTATAATGAATTTTTTTCTTTGAAGCTGTAATTTTTAAAGAAAAAAAGAAAACCTCTACTCACACCATCAAGTACCCAATCTGTCAGCCAGCACAGTTCCATGCCTAGCAGGTTATTGACTGTTGTGAACTGACATTCTTTAATGTTTAGGATCTTGTCTACTAACAGTCAATGAAAACAGCACATAAAACTTTTGCTATAAAAGTTCCAATTATAATATTAAAAATAGATAAATTAGTTGGTGAATGACAACAAAAAACAAGGGGTATGTTTGGTTATATTTTTCTAAAACAAAATGTTATGTTTGGTTATATTCTCTTAAAATAATTTTATTTTTGGAGAATGTAATCAAACACGTGTCTTCTTTTTCTCTTTAAATGGGTTCCTAAAATGGTCAAATTGTCCTTACAATTTAACTTGCAAATAATTAAAAATTTTATATTCTTTACATCACAATCAATACTAATCACATACACATATATTTACATATTATAATAAAAAATACTATTAAAATTCATTTACACCCTTAAAACCCAATAAAAAGATATTGATTTGACTGATACAGTATAAGTTTGTCTCCTTCCAAAATATAAACAATTATACCAAATTTTTTCAAAATAATTTTTTTATTATTTTCAAATCATAAACAAACATACATTAAATTCCCAATACAAATTTCACATTGTCCAACCCCATTACCAAAACTCATTCTCTCAAAATATATAATCTGAAACACATAATTTGTAAACAAACATTACCAAAAATAATTATGTAATTATATAATTAGCAATATTAGCACATTCGATATACATAAATTTTTATATCATAATCTAAATGAAAAAATTTATTTCTACAAAATATTAATATTTAATAATTTTAATATATGTATATAAGTTTTTACATAAGAAATACGGATGAGAATATGGGAATTATAATTGTGGGTTATAAAATGATTTTGATTATATATTTATATACTATTAATGCTTACATATATTGGTTTGACAAGTGTGTGTGTAATATAATCTTTTTTATCTTTTTATTTATGAAGATTACCCTCGAGTTGAATTTATAGAAGTATAGATGCATTTAAATTGTAAAATAGCTAACAAAAACAATCAATATATAGCTAAAATCAAATACTACAGTTTCAAAGGGTAAGTTAGTTGGTTGAGTGACATCGTGCTCATACTTATATGTATAAAGTTTGAATTTTCAAACTATACTAAACTCTTGAAATGCATATGCATGTGTGGGGAAAAATATAAATTTAGTAATATTCAACTAGTACTCCTAAACTTTTTAAGTTGTTTTAAACCTAATTAATTCCATGCATAATATCATATTGTACTTGTTTGATTAAGTACCATTTAAGTGGAAATAAATATTAGCTTAGGCTCATTCATGCTTGATTTGTATTAAATTTGAAACTTAGACATTCATTATTCGGCAGGCATGCAATCAAGTTAAGCACGATTAGTTTTAAACATTACTTAGTTAAATTTTGCTATGATTTCAACTTATTTGTGTTGTCTGCTATCAACAATGTTAAACATCCAAATAAATAATAAATAAGGCGAAAAAAATTGTAATGACTTAAAATTCTTTAATTGCGTTTATTTAATGAGAATGTGGCATTGATTTGGCATGATGTATTATAGCTACTTCAAAATAATTCTAATTCTAATTTTATCTGATTAATTCTCAGAAGATTGGTTGTCTAAGAATATGTTCATTATATACATAGGTTAACTCCTAAAAGTGCCTCATTATATACACAGGCTAACCTGTGTTAGTCTAGTAACATGCTTTGAATGCCATTGGAGATCAAATCTGTGCACATCCATTTTGAAAATTATACTTATTCCATTTGAAAATCTTTGGATATATTAGTTTGCTATATGAATAATATAACGTGAATGTGTCTAATTTTGTGAACACTTACTCCTGTATAAAGCATTGAAGGAAGAAAAATATGCCAATCGCTTGCCAATTCTTCAGGCTGAAGAAGATGAAAGGTAATTCTTGTTGTTAGTTGAGGCTGTTCTTAAATTTTATTTTCTTTAAAATATACCACTCTCTATCATTGTCTTCAGATCTATTAAGGGAACATCATTCGAAACATGCTTAATAACACATGGAAGAAATTCATTAATTGCACCATATGGATGTCACAAAAAATTTAATTACTTGGTCTATAAGCCGCCAAATGATAATATATTATTCCTAGTTACTAACTTGTAGAGTACATTTCACCTGAAGAGCAATCCCAAATTCTTCCTCTTTCCGACCTTTTAAACATGAGACACAAGTGAAGATGCGTTTGGATGTAAAGCCAATTCTTGATCTTTAGAGTTTCAGGGCAGATCATCTATGAGACATGCCTCCACTTTTTCTCTCTGTTGAAAAATCTTTTCGGATTTGGTTCTCTCCTCTATGCTTATTAACAAAAATTTGATTAATTTATTTTATCATTTTCCAATTAATTTGATTAATCCAAAATTTGTTAAAACTAAATTCACAATAATTTTCAAAAACATTTTTTTAGTTGGAATTTAATTTTGTTCAATTTAAAAAATTTTGATTGTCAATTTTGTAAAAAAAATATCAAATATGTTTATAGATATTAAATTTATTTTATTTATAATTTTTTTATGTAACTATTCTAATTTGAAACAAACCTCAAAAATCAAAACTCGTAAAACAATCTCATTATCTTAAACATACCTAAAAAATAATTTCACATTCTTTAATCACATCAATACATCACATCAATGCAAATATTATATCTTATCTCATGATTATTCACAACCTCATATTTTATTCTCATATCTTAAAAATACCAAAACAACTCCAAAATCTTTAAAAGACCAAAGATAAACAAACAGTCACAATCTAAGTTTCTTTCTCACTTTGATTTGGACCCTAAGACGGACTAATGAGCTTATAATGAGGCAGAACGCATAGCCATATCATATATAATATTGAGGTTAACATTGACCATCAACGAGCACCCACTTTGGGTAATATTCGCTTCCAATGTCACGTTCGTTTTAGGAGGTTAATATTCAATGATGCTGAAATAATATTATATTAAGGTTAATATTGACGCTCGGCCAGCCACCAAGTATAAAAGAAAATAAATCTCAATAATAATGTCCCCAGTAGAAGCATCTAAAATCATGAATCCCAAGTACAAAACAAAATAAATCTCAATATTTTTTTTTTAATTTAAATTCTCAATTTGTTCATTCTATATAAAATTAAATACTTCTTTTAAAATACATTAAAAAATTCTTAATTATTATACAGTAATAATATACAACTATATAATATAATATTAATAGTTAGACAAGAATTTATATAATAAAAGGACATTTAAAATATAAAATATCTCATTAAAAAAGAAAAATATTTTTATCCTTTATATTTTCTCAAAATATATCTAACCAAAATAGTATCTCAAGATAACCCCCAAAATAATATTCTCAAAATCAAATTATAACTAACATGCATACTTAAGAGAGACATTACCATAATCTAAGCTCACTACAAAAAATAAATTATTAATGATAGAATAATAAATGACAACATAAAATTATCATTGTGATATATATTAAGTGACAATAATTTTTATTTTATCACTAATCATTTTTCAATATAACACCCCAATTTTCAGAATATTAGTTTAAGTTGATTGAAATTTAAATTAATTAAAGTTTAGGT
>JACGDI010005269.1:16916-36397 GCA_014898725.1 Jacaranda copaia | reverse complement strand
AATTTTTTCTTTTTCTTCCTCCTTTTTATGCGTGTTTTGGAGGGTTTTTTTTCTCAAATATCTGCTGGTTATGTTGTTTGGAATTTATGGGTTAGTTTTGTTTGAAACGTAAAAGTTTGTTTTAAAGTTTACTTAATTTATTGAAAGTTGAATATTGCTTCCAATGCAAATCATTGCTTGTTTGTGCGAAAAAGGACAATCAGAAAAGCCTTAATTGATTTCTAGCTAGAAAAGGGATGGCTTTCTGAATTTTCAGAAATAGTATTTTTCAGTGGGATATATACGGTGTGATATATTGCTTCAAGAGGGCAATTTCCCTGTTATGTGTGAGGTTTATTTTTAGAATTTTTATTTGCCAGAGGATTTGATAAATACATACATGTATATATATTTTAGGCAGATTGAGTGCTGAATTTTGGTGGAAGCTATAGTTCTCTGTGAATCACTTCTTAAACAGATTAACCTCACAAGTACTGAGGAAATGAAAAAATCTACAATATTTTGGATGTGGATATATGAAAACTGTCTTACATAATCTTGCATTTATGATATCCTATGCCAACTTAATTGGAAGTTTATTTGCTGATAATGCCCTGGGTGCCCTTATTGCTACGGCTATTGCAGGAGCTTCAAGTGGTATTGGAGCAGAAACTATTGTAATAGTACTTGCTTTGCACAGTGTCAATTTCATAGTCAGAAATGTCCTGCTGGGAATAAGGCCTTTGAAGCAATCATCAAAGAAGTTCTAAAGGCAAAAGTTGATGCTATGGAGTTGGATCTCAGTTTGATGGCATCAATTAGGAAATCTGCTTTGAAGTTCAATTCCTTGAGCATTTCTCTGAATGAACTCGCGGAAGGGACACTTTGATCATAAATTGATAATTGATTTGTTTATGTGGGAATGATACTTTCCTTTGTCTTATATGCCAATTTCTCAATGATTGATATATGTGGGCAACTAAATACAAGCCAACTCTATCCCTCAATCCCCAAGTTTGACTTTTTAGTTGCAGATTTAGAGGGTATTTGGCTAAAGTCATTGAAAATATCTTTTAAGTTTTACATTTTATAAAGTATTTTTGTATCTTATAAAATATTAAATCTTATTTTTTGTAATGATGATTTTATAATTAAAATGATTAAAAGTAAATGAGCTTATTATATGATCTTGAAAAAAGATTAAAATTTTCTCACTTTTTTTAAAGAATTTATAAAATCTTAATATCTTACTTTAGGATCTTATAAGCTCCTTTCAAAAAAAAAATTTATAAAATACTTTTTAACATTTTATATTCTCTTATGTTTTAAGAAGCTTATAAACTCACCCAAATACTTTCTTATTTCAACTGTTTGGTTTCCCATAGTCTAATGTGCATTTTTGTTTAATCTTGCTTTTAAGTTTCAACCATGCACTCTAAATAAGAACATTATGTCACAACAAGATAAACATCACATGTAGCTGGAATAACAGAATCCCAGTAATTCTTTCCGAACCACATAAATATGAAGTCCTTGGCATACTCATGCATCAGCATTATGTTGCTAATGAGCATCGTTATATATTTTGTTATTGAACCTCTAATTATTGTTTTGAACAGTGATTGGATTGTATATATATTTATACTTTAATCATCACCAATTTTGTTTCCCTTTTCATTAGAAACAATGCTGGAGTTATGGCAACATGCTTCATGCTTTGAAAAGACAACATATATAGAGCTGCAGTTTGAAACAAACCATATGGGGGTAAGATTTTGCATTCATATTCAATAGAAATTGTAAATGGACTGGAAAAATAACTCAGCCTTCGATAGGAATTTTAACTCCTTGTTTTATTAATTAAGAATCTCATTGCCGAGTTCCATTCCACTAAAAATATGCTTTGCATAAGATGGAATCAATCAAGTTTTCTCTTCTTGCAGAACACTTCCTTTTGACAAATTTGATGCTGGAAATTATGAAAAGACAGCTCGGGAAACTAGTTGTGCAGGAAGGATTGTAAATGTCTCATCCTTGCGGCACAAGTTTTCATGCCCCGAGCCCGTGTAAAACTATTAGTATCTTTTCTGCCGGACATTGTCTTCCCACATGTTCTCAATTACGTTGTGACTACAAGAAAAAAATAAATTAGTGACAAAATAATAAATGATAATACAAAAGTAGTCACTGATTATACATATTAGGTGATAGAATTTTATTTCGTTATCTAAATGATTTTTACAAATTAAATAGTAACAATAATAATTTTTATGTTGTCACGATTGACAATTAATGACACGCTTATGGTGATAATTTAGTGATAATAAAGATCTTATCATAAATTATAATGAAAATTTTTATTATCATTAGGTTATCAAAAAATGGGGTCCCACTAAAATTATTATCACCTAAAAAATACCATTGACAATAAAATAAAAGCTATTGTCACTTAATGCATATTATTAGTGATAATTTTTACATTATCACTTATTATTTTATCATTAATATATGAATATTTTTTTATAATGTGCATTCATAATGCATTTTCAAAGTGATTGCAAGGTTGATGGACTTCGATTAAATTTGAGGAATTTCTACCATTCCTAGGCATTTAATTTTTAAGAGTATAATTTCTATCGTAAAAAGATTGATAAATGAAAGTGAATCTTAGTTAAAGGATGTTTGGCTAAGATCACATGAAAGATCTTATGAGCTCTTATAAAATATTTTTGGAACTTATAAAATATTAAATCTTATTTTAAAAAGAAGCTCTTGAAATATTTGGTCAATATAGGATTATGGAGTTCAGAAGATGTTATTAATGATAATTTTGTAATTAGTATAATTAAAATTAAAAAAGTTTGTTAAGATTTTAAAACTAAGTTGAAAACTTCTCACCTAATTTTTAGAAGATCTTATAACATTAATCTAACATGAACTTGTGAGCTTTTTCTAAGAAAAATTACAAAATGTTTTGTAATCAAACATCTTATGACATATTTTGAGAGGCTTATAAGCTACTCAAATGCCTTTTTGGAAGGTGTTTGACTAAGTTTATTGAAAATATCTTATAGATTTTTAAATCTTTTAAAATAATTTTAGAGCTTAATTATAAGAAACTACATCATATTTTTACAAGTAAGCTCTTCAAGTTTTTTGATAAAATAAAATCTTAAAACTTATAAAATATTAGTAATAACAATTTTTTTAATTAATATGATTAAAATCCAATAATTCTTTTAAAATCTTAAAAGTGAGTTAGGAACTTCTTATTTTTCAAAGAACAACTTATAATATCTTAACATCTTATTCTTGAAATTTATAAAAAAAAAATTATTAAAAAAATAGAATTTAACAAATATTTTATGACATCTTGTAAGCTTCTCAAAACATTTTGTGATTCATTCAAAAACTCTCTTAGTCTAGTATAACATGTTAATTCAATTCATTGCCACAACTGGAGATTTCTTTGCCAGTGGTGCTGCTAGTTCTTGCTTTGGAGGAGAAATTCTTTCATTTACTCTTTATCAAGATGAGATGGGGCAAACGTCCAGTAAAAAGTACAGATCATGAATCCTTTCTGTTTTGAGTTTACCTGTCTTGTTCTTCTAGTTTTGTCTTATAATACACTAATAAGATGGAAAGTTTAATGCACCTATGTAATTTTATGCATAAGACAATAATTGTTTTTCCCCATTTGATTACGACCACCTTTACTTTGGAGCTGCTTCAGGAACCACTATTTCTCATTTTCCAGAGAAGAACTGGTAAAGACTTGGTGGTCAATATGGCAAAGAAGCCGACTAGTGTTATCCCTACTGTTGGAAGGAAGGGTTTCCGGGAAGGAGGTGAAAAACATTCCGCAGTTATGCAACTGAGAGGATTTACACCAGACAGAGGAAACTGAACATGAAAAATGTGAATTGCCCTGAAGTTTGTTACAAGGGGATATATATATACAGTGGGGGTGACCAGGGAGCGGGATTAGTTGTAACTAACCCTAACCAGCTGGATTAACTAATTAAGTTATCATCTAACCCCAACTATTAGAATACAAGCAGAAAATAAATGCAGCTGATGTATGTAAAATAAATGCTACTATTCTAATATCCCTCCCTCAAGATGGGTGGTGGAGATTTCGGATAGCCATCTTGGAAAGTATAGCAGTCAACAATGAGGTGGGAAATGACTTGGTAAAGATGTCGGCAAGGTTGTTTGTTCGGATGGGCATGAGTTTCACGTGTCCAGCGGCAACCTTTTCACGAACGAAGTGACAATCAATTTTGATGTGCTTCGATCGCTCATGAAAGACGGGATATGAAGCTATGTGAAGTGCAGCTTGATTGTTGCAGAAAAAGAGAATTGGATCAGTGTGTTGGACGTGGGAGTCTCGCAGAAGCTGTTGTATCCATATGAGTTCACTGGTAGTTGTTGCTAGAGCTCTGTATTTTGCATCGGCAGATGACCGGGACACTGTAGACTAGTTTTTGGATTTCCATGAGACCAAAGAATCACCAAGGAAAACACAGTACCCAGATGTGGATTTCGGGAGTTTGGGCAAGAGCCCAGTCAGCATCTGTAAAGGCACGGAGTTGTGGAGAGATGTTAGCTGAGAAGAAAATGCCTTGTCCAGGGGCTGCTTTGAGATAGCGAAGAAGGTGATATGTGGCATGCAGATGTGGTGTTTGAGGGGTAGTGACAAACTGACTGAGTTTATGGACAGCGATCGTGATGTCGAGCCTTGTGAGTGTGAGATATAAGAGCCTTCCAATCAGTTGTCGATATTGAGAAGGATCTGAAAGAGGGTCGCCATCGAAAGAATTGAGATGACCAATGTCTTCAAGAATTTGTAGAGTATAATGACGTTGGGAAAGATATATGCCTGTAGGAGACCTGGCAACTTCTAAGCCAAGAAAGTATTTCAAGGATCCCAAATCTTTAGCTTGAAACGTTGCTGGAGAAGAGACTTAAAGCTGGTGATTTCTTGCATAGAAGGGCCGGTCAATATGATATCATTAACATACACGAGTAAGGGTAGGAAGGAACTACCAGAACCTCGTGTGAAAAGGCTGTGATGTGCTTGAGATTGAGAGAAACCAAATTGAAATAGAGCATGCGACAATTTTGAATACCACTGTCTTAATTCCTGGCGAAGGCCATATAGAGCTTTGTGTAGTTTGCAAACTAATTTCTGGGAGCTGTGATGCTGTGAAGGTTGAAGTAGAAATCCAGAAGGAAGTTCCATATACACTTCCTCAAATAAATCGCCACTAAAAAATGCATTGTTTAAATCCAACTGAGCAAGGTGCCGCTGATGTGCACTTTTACATTGGTAAACTTGGCAACCGGTGAGAAGGTGTCTGAGAAGTCAATGCCAGCCTGTTGAGTAAACCTTTGGCAACCAAGCAAGCTTTGTGTCTGTCAACAGCACCATCGGCTTTGAATTTGAGTTTACAAATCCACCTGCATCCAATAACATTTTTGCCAGGGGGAAGGGGAACTACACTCCATGTGTTATTTGAAGTTAGTGCATTTAGTTCAGTTTGCATGGCATCAATCCACTCAGGAATTTTTGCAGCTTGATGATAAGTTTGAGGCTCCGAGTAAGAAGAAATATTGAGCAGGAAGTTTTTGTGGAAGGATGAGAATGTATCATAAGACAAGTGATTAGACAGAGGATATTGGCATTTGTCAGGAAGGGGTTGGGATTGAATTAAGCCACAATGATAGTCTCTAAAGTAGGAGGGTGGCCTAACATTTTTAGTAGATTTTCTGATATGAGAAGGAGCAACTTGATGAATTGGTTAAGATTGGGAAGAGTTTGGAACTTGTTGGCTAGATATGTGGATATCATTTATAAGTAAAGGAAGAACCAATTAAGGGAAAGGATCTATCATAGTATTAGTGTGATTCATCACCTGAAATGGGAATATATGTTCATGGAACACGACATTTCTAGAGACTAGAAATTGTTTGGTGGTTAAGTCATATAGTTTGTAACCCTTGACAGCTGTAGGATAGCCAAGGAACATGCATGGTTTAACCTTTTGGCTCAAACTTGGTACGGTGGGCTTGAAGAGTGGATGCATATGCAAGGCACCTAAAGACTTTAAGATGAGAGTAATCAAAGGGGGAACTATGGAGTATTTCAAAAAGAGACTTGTTATCCAGTAGTTTAGATGGAGTCCTAATGATGAGATAGGTAGCTGTTAATATACATTCATTCCACAGTGTTATAGGAACATGAGATTGAAAGAAAAGAGCTCGATTGACATTAAGAGCGTGTTGGTGTTTTCTTTCGACTACAGAATTCTGTTGGGGTGTTCTGGACAAGTGAGCTGGTGAATAACCCCTTGTTTGTTATAAAATTCTGTGAGAATAAGTTCTCTAGCATTGTCTGTTCTGACCTTTTTGATAGGGGTGTTGTATTGGGTGTTTATGAGGGTGAAGAATTTGGGAATGATTTTAGAGGCCTCTAATTTGTGTTTGATTAAGAAGGTCTAAGTGAATCCGGAGCAATCATCTACTATTGTAATGAAGAACTGGTGCCCAGTGTGCGCTGGGGTATGAAAGGGACACCATATGTCAATATGTATGAGTTCAAAAGGAGACTGTGAGAGGTGATTATGTGAAACAAATGGGAGATATCTTTGTTTAGCTAGCGGCTATACACAACACAGCTTCTTATTATTAATAGCGTTAAACTGAAGAACATGTTTCAAGGAAGCTAACTTTTGTTTATAGAACTTACATCAGTGAAAGATACACTGTCAAGAATGTAAAGACTAGCTACCTTCTTACCCTTGCCAATCAAATTCAATGTCTTGACTTCCTGGATAACAAAGTGGTCATGAAAGAAGGTTACAGTGAGAGATGGGTCATGGAGCATAGAACTAACTGATAATAGTTGAAACCTAACCTGAGGCATATATAGAACATTTTGCAAGATAATAGAAGGTGTGATAGCAACAGTGCCCATATAATGAACTGAAATGTGACTGCTGTCAGGTAAGGTGATACATGAGTGCTTAATAGGAGTGAGACTTTGAAATAGAAGAGCATTGGAACATATGTGTTTAGAGGCGCGGAGTCAATTATCCAAGCATTAGCAGGAATAGAACTTGTAGAAGAAGTGGATAGATATATACCTGTGGAAATACAAGTGGATGGAGTTTCTGGAGCAAGAGTTTGAGGTGATAGGGTGACATGAGAAGCCAACGAGTTGATTGTATTGAGCAGGATTTAGAGACTGAAAGAAGTTATTAAGGCCCTCGGTTGATGGAGTGTGGGAGACTTGATTGACTGGAGAAGTGGAGAAGCCAGCTGAGGGGCAAGAGGTTGAGATGATTGATTCGGCTGAACTTTAGGTTTGAATTTAAAACCTGAAGGATACCCGTGGAGCTTGTAGCAAGTTTCAACAGTGTGACCGTAATGAGAACAGTGGGTACAGTATGGCCTATCTTTTCTGAAGCTGTTAAATGATTTTGGGAGCTGACTTTTGCAGATGATTTTCCAGTGTGTTTAACCTTGCCGACTTGAGGGCAAAAGCCACGTTGTTGTGAACGTCAGGATTGGGTGTATGGCCCATTGAGCGTTGTTGTTCCTCCTGGAGAGTGAGGGAGAATACCTTGCTGATGTGAGGTAGGGGTTCCATCAGGAGAATCTGGCTGCGGAGGGGAGCATACGAATCATTGAGCCCCTTTAAAAAAGCCAACACATATTCTCTTTGAAAGTGATCATCCAAGTGCCTTATTCCTCCGCAGGAACATCGGTTACGGGTGCAAATTGGCCTGTAATTACTGAGCTCGTCCCATATAGTTTTGAGCTTGGTAAAATACACACCGACAGACTGATTACCTTGTGCGTGGGTGATCAATTCTGTGCAACTGAATGAGTCTTGGCCTTGTGCTCTGTTGGAATCTGTGCTTGAGATAGAGCCAAATTGCATGTGCCAAATCAGAATATATCATGCTAGCAGAAATGTCCTTAGTAACCAAGATATCACAACATTATTGTTGCGCAACCAGGAGCTAAGAAGAGCTGGATCGTCCGCTGTAGGCTTTGGAATAGAGTCGTTGACAAAGCCGATTTTATTTTTCACAGAGAGGACGATAAGCATTGCTCGGCTCCATGAAGCGTTGTTATTGCCGGTTAATTGTTGAGAAACAAGCATCAACCTGGGGCCATTAGAGTGATGAAGATAGAAGGGGCTGGAGGAATCGTCAAGGGTGGAATTGCCATTGAAAGCAGCTGAAGATGACAGCGACAGAGGCTCCATGATAGAGGGGACGCTGAAAATAAGGAAGATCAAAAATTCAGATGGAGTAGAGAAGGTGATGCAGTGATGAGCATACTTTTGATACTATATCAAATAATGGACCTTAAGTTTAACTCATATTAAAAACTAACTCAATAGATAAAAATTTCTTAAAATCAAATATAGGGATCACAATCTATTTATTTATTCGATATTGGACACTAACACACCTTGTGCAGGCCTAGAAATAAATATTTAAAGCATGGAATAGCATGAAATAAATGGCGCAATAATATTGGATAACCTAACATAAAAAATGGTAGCGCTGATAGTATGTTGGAAGGAAGAGTTTCAGGAAGAAGATGAAAAACATTCTGGAGATATGCAACCAAGAGGATTTACACCATGCAGAGGAAATTGAACGTGAAAAATGATAACTGCCCTGAAGTTTGTTATAAGGGGATATATATATATAGAGTGGGGGTGACCAGGGAGCGGGATTGGTTGTCACTAACCCTAATCAGCTGGATTAACTAATTAAGTTATCATCTAACCCTAACTACTGGAATACAAGCAGAAAATAAATGCAGCTGATGTATGTAAAATAAATTCTACTATTCTAATACCTATATATTATTGAAGATGCAACTGAAACTTTGCAATGTACTATTGGGTGCATGTCTGTTTCCGTGGTGGATATTGTCATATTTTCCGATGTTCCTCATGCCTCTACACCATTGCCTGCTTTGTTTATGTATATATAGTTAAATGTTGGGATACTCTCTCCAAATGAATTATGTCTTATGCTCTTTGTTGGCCATTTCTCCAGCTTGTATTGTTTGCCTTGTATTGCTGGCCATTTCTCCAGCTTTTGATTTGTTCTTTCCGTTTTTCCTTCTGACCGGGCAGACCCCAGCTTCCGCCCTTCTCTCTGTCTTTCTTTTTTCTCTTTCTATTACCTTCTTCTCTTGGGCTTCTCTCCTTTTTTTTTTTCTCCTTTCTTTTTCCTTCTTTTCTGCTTTCTCTAACTCGCGTTCTCTCATACATCGATCTTGTGCCGTGGAGATGCTATTCCGTTTATGTTACGCTTCTTCTCTTGTTAGTTGGGTTTTTCTAGGTTTTTCTCCACTTGTACATTTGATGTTTCTTGATTTCATTGAGGGGGAAAGGAAATTCGGTTCAAATAAACATGTGAAAGATAAGGAGTTTTTTGGAATTCGTTTTCCTTTGATTTGGTTCATCTACTCCCTCATACTTATTTTAATTGTGATATGGACTCGGGCTTTGGGTTTTTGGAGCAATTGCGGGGTTCTAGTACTGCAATTGAGTAGCAATTCATGTACAAAATATTGGGTCTATCAATGAAATGGCTGTTTGGAGGGGTTTTGGTGCTTGGAAAGAGATGGCTGTCGACATACGTGGCTGCAGCAAAGGGGTAGAGGAGGAGAGGAGAAGAATGAATGAGAAAACAGAGGCTGCTGGAGTGTTATATATATGAGAAGAAACACAAAACTAAAATATGTTTTTGCCATAAATTTTAACGGAGCTGGTAAGGTTTATTGTTAAAGTAAAATTAGGTTTAACATAATATTAAATCTAATTGAAAACAAAAAATAAAGATTGATGATAGTTGATGGATGGGGTAGGATTTGGTCGTACGTACACATTAACAGATCAGTTGGTTAATTATTTTTGCTGGTGTTCCTTAATCCCTTACTATATTAAGGACTCGTCATTGCCTTCACTGATACACACTGACGTAGACGCTTTTCCCAGTTGGACCTCCAAAGTTTACTTCTTATTACTTCGTAATTTTGTTTCTTGGACCTCCAAAGTTTGTTTCTTCTTGCTCTCCTCTTGATTCTAAATGTCTCATTAATTTTCGCTTGTTGGACTTGGCCAATTTGACTTGCAACTACACTATGAATGCATATGTTTCTCTTGTGATGTATCATCATTTAAAGATTAAGAAAAAGAAAGAAAAGAAATCTTGTTGGATAACTATTGGTATCTTAGTCATGTATTTTTCTCATGCAAGTGTGGCCAAATTTATAATCTCCAATTCATAGAAATTTTTGTTTGGCAGGCCTTAAAAGTATGACTATTTTCCTTAAAAGGGTTTGTTAGTTTGGGTTCCAAGTAAAATTTATGATATCTATTAATTAGTATATCAAAATTGGGAGATAAATGAATTGAACCCAAGAATTTTTAATAGAAAAGGGGTATTATAGGAAACTCCAACTCCTATAATTGGGTAATAGCTGAAAATGCACTATAAAAATTTCTATTCAAAAATTGATTCATTCGTCATATAAAATCTTCAATCTTTTGGTCTACCTGCATTCGTTGATGTAAATGACAATTAGTCAAGGATTAGAATATTAATGGATTATTTTTATTGTCCTTTGGTTATATCCATAAATCTAGGTAGATAGAAAGAATGAAGAATTTATCCTATGAATGAATAATATATTCTACCTAAATTTGAATCAAAACTATTATGCTATCTAAAATTGTGAAAATTATTTTGTTTAAGATGTAATTTAATTTAAACAATGAGTTCAATTAAACTTAATGAAATTATTTTTAATTCGATTATTCAATATTTATGAACTTTTATTATTCAAAAAAGGAGTATTATAGGAGACTCCAACTCTTATAATTGGCTAATAACTAAAAATACTTAATAAAAATTTTTATTCGAAAATTGATTCATTTGTTATATAAAGTCTTCAGTCTTTTTGTCTACCTAAATTCATTGATGTAAATGACAATCAATGAATGATTGGAATGTTAATGGATCATTTTTATTGTCCTCTTATTATAGGAATCTAGGTAGATAGAAAGAATGAAGGATTTATTAGATGAATGAATTATATATTCTATCTAAATTTGTATTAAAACTAATATGATGTCTAAAATTATAAAATTATTTTATTTTAGATGTAATTTAATTTAAACAATGAGTTCAATTAAAGTTACATCTTCATAGCATGATAAACATTACAGATAAATTTACGGGCATTAAAAATAGTCTATTTTACCCAAACACTTGAAGTCAATGAAAGACAAAAAGAATCGACACATAAGATGCAATTGGCTTGCTTTTGTATTCTTTTGGGTTATTAGAATTGGAATTGAAAAATACAGAGTAGTTGCGGAGGAAGGATTGATTATTAGGAGGATTGAAATATTAGAAATCGAAAGGGAAAAAATAGTGGACAAATATATAATATTTATAGGGAGGAAAAAGACTTTCGAATTTTATTACATTAGTTAATCTTCCATTATTGTTATTATTAGGATTAAAAAAAACTTCAATTCATACAACCATGTCATAGTGAGAGATCTAAAATCCTAGAATCTACTGTACAATTTAAGTATTTATAAGTAAGTGTCATCTGAATTTATATTCGTCTAACCTATTAATTTTTGTTTATCTTTGATGGTTTAAATGAATATCCAAAAATATCTTAAAGTTTGTCTTCTTCCTTTTCAAGTATAATTTTAAACAAATATATTGTATTTTTAAACAATATGCTGAATATTCTTCTTCGTGCTTCCCAGGAAATACTATACTTAAAAATTTAAATGTAAAACTTCATGTTTATAAAATATTATTATTACTAAATAATTGAAATTCAATAATATCATCCTCGCGCATATAAACCAATCTCGCTCTAAACCACCTCTTGAGCTTCCATTCTTGGGTTTAGAGATCGTTAGGGCCCACCACCTACTTCCTTCCTTTCTCTGCTGCTCAATGGTTCTAATCAGAGGAATAGGAACTGGGATAGATCACCTTTGATCAATAGGTCTGAGAGTCAAGGACTCCTGAAATTAGGGATCACTCAAGAAAGGTTGGGGCTAAAGCCAAAACTAGCCATTGGAACTGAAAGCCCTTCAAGCAGCCATCAAGAAGAATGGAACCATTGGTCTAAGAATCTTCACTATTGGGCTTTTATCTTATGAGATCCGAGGTTGGGAAATTCCCCGGTCATTGTATAAAATCTTTACTCTTTTTATCTACCAGAACCCATGATATAAAGGACAACCAATGAAGGATTGAAATGCTAATTGACTATTTTTATTGTCATCTTATTATATTAGTAGATCCAAGTAGATAAAAAAATGAAGATTTATCAGATGAATGAATGATATATTGTATTTAAATTTTTGTCGTAACTAATATGTAATTTAAAATGATAAAAGAATTATTTAATTTAAGAAGTGATTTAATTTTCAATTTTTTAATCTTTTTACTTATTTTAGTTCAATTTAACTTAGTTATATTATTGTTAATTCAACTTGGATAATGTTGAGTTCAGTGATGAATTTTTCGATTTAGTTAATGGTATTATTGATAAATAGGCAAATTGAGTTAGTCGATTTTTTTTAACTTTTTAATATGTACTTTTTAATTTTTTTCTCAATAATTATTAATTTGTTGTTGAAGAAATTGGCATAATCTTATTCGCACCTAATTTCTTGATGTTGTCAAGTCATTATTCGAAACATTTGCACAATAATTTACATATTTATTGTAATTGCTATGCTTTCTTATAATTATTTCTTTCGTGTCCATTTTATTTTTGCTAATTGTTAAGTTGTCATTCAATGAATTTGCATACTTAGTTAATTGTGAGGAAAACAATTTGGGTAGACGTAATTGCAAAGATAGAGTAGTATACAATTCTATGAATTCCAAAGAAAAATATAATTTTTTTGGAAAAATATAGACAATATTATAGAAATAAAACCAGCCCTGAAAATGTTGAAATGTAAAAATAAATTTTAATAGTTATAAAAAATCTTTGATGGAAATAAAAGGAGCTTGAATAGGTGAAATATTAATTGAAAATTTTCATTGAATCATGATGAGTTATTATTTGGATTGCATTTTTATTTTCACTTTTCATTTTTGTATTCAACTCATTTCGATTTTGTGTCAAAATAAATGTATAAATTAATTGTTGAATTGAAAATAATATTTTAATTTAAAACTAATTATTTTTCACCCTATCAATTAAATAATGTTGAATAAATATATTGTTTTCCTATTTATTGTGATTTCTTAGCTTCTTAATGTTAATTTCATCAGCAAATTATTATGCAAAGCTAAATAATAAATGATTCAATAATTCTTTGGCAATTAATGCAGTATTTAGGTAAAATTTAATTATACATACAATCGATTTCAATTTTTATTATATTTTTTGGTATAACATAATGTGAGTAAAATTTTACTATGTATTATTCAGAATCTGAAATGACACTAATGAGATGTATTCTTATATTTGTAGGATGACAAAAAATCATCGAGAAGGAAAAGAACCAATAGAAGAAAAAGAATCTAATAAAAAGAAAGATGATTTAGATACAATTTATATGATAATGATATGATAATGTAGGGTAGACAATATACTGATAAATGTGACGAAGAAAGAGCAAAAGGAAAAAGATGAAGATATAGGTAGAATGCACTGAATTCTAAAACAAAAATCAAGAAAATCTCAACTTAAAGAATACAAGACTACTAGAATAGATTGGATAAAAGATTACTTAAGAAAGTCTTATAACCAATTGGAAATGTGGCACCAGAAAATGAAAGGAGAAAATTAAGATCTATTCAGGTGAGTGCCCACTTCATTAGTTAATAGAGCTACATTAACATGTAGGAATGATTGTATGAATAAATTAAACAATATTCTCATCCAAAAATATTATATAACTTCTAATAAACAACATTAACTACTAATATACTGCATGTATTAGATTAGAATTTTGGTGATTGTCTTTCTTGCTATATTCAAGGCTCAAAATAAATTTTCAAATACATAGCATGTGAACATCCAATTTTACTTATCCAATTCAAATTAACATAACGTATACACCAACCAATTCAGCATCGCGCATTGCGTACCCCGACGGCATAGCTCGGCCGTTTTTAGTTTTGATAGGGGCCGTCAGGGATGGGTTTACCCCGACGGCATTCCCCCCCAAACTTCGTTTTTGTTCATATATGTGTATATATATTAAAAAATTCTAATAATAGCTAATTTAAATTTAAATTTTAAAAGAATACATCATTTAATATTAATTAAAATATTAATTTTTAATTAACATTCATTAATTTAAAATTTTTAATTTTTCTTGTTGGGTCTTAAATAAAAAAATTAATTATTTACATTTGTTGAATTAAATTAATTGATTTTTAATTAATGATAAAAATAAGTTTAATTAATTTAATTTTTACTTATTTAATTTTATAAATTCAAAATAATTTTTAAGTCTATATTTACAATCAAGTAATCAAATGAATAGTATAATTAGGTAAACCCATTAGATTATTTTCATTTTATTCGTGCGAGAAAAAGGTATAGGGATTTAGTTAAAAAGATTCGTAAAGACTTGCAAAACAATTGGAAAAATTCATCCTTTTGACTTTAACAAAATGGAGGCAAAGAGACAAAAGTAAGTGAATATTTTAATTTTTTTTTGAAGTTTCTTTGTCTTTTAATAGCTATAATTAAGAAAACTTTTTGAACTATAAATATTATGAAAAAAGGGCTCAAAAATAAAATGAAAATAATTTTTTATCCAATTATTTATTTAATTATATTGAGAATGATATTACAAAAAAAATTTAATAATGATTCGATTATTAATAAAATTTATGATATAAAAGATTGTTGTGCTCAACTTCAATATAGATAATATATTCTTAGTTTGTAAAATATAAAATTTATATTTAAACTTTTATATTTGTATAGTTTTTTGGCCCCTCCATACTTTTATTTCTAGATCCATCATTGGGAGCTGGCAACAAGATCATATTTCCACACTCGTTTGAAGTAAAAGCTTTCTCGGAATACGAATTTAGCTAACTAGTGTACATATATTGTGATTACAACTTGAAACATCTGATAAAGCTCGAAACAAAGCAAATAGTTTATTTATATAATGATCAAATCCTGAATCTCATAAGGAAAGCAAGATCTTCTATATATCTAATTACAATTGAGGTCTCCATACAGCGATGTGAATTTCCTATGCTGGCTAACCAATCTGATCAAAAGTCCTTAACAGATGAAATTATATGGGTATTTATAGGGACATTATAGTACCATCAACACAAGGACATGTCCTACATTTCTTTGATGGTGCCATGTGTTTATAGATCAATGGCTTTCCTTCCGAGGTCGTACAATAGTATGTGGTTCTCGACTACTATCGGGCTTATCTTGATGATAACATGTGTTCTCCAAACCGATGCCCCCAATGAAAATAGTACAACGGCCTCCTTATATCAGGTTGGGTCGTTAATCTCCTGCATTAGTGGAGGTTTAGCTCCGAAGTGGAGATCCTTTTTTTATTTCATCAACAACATTAATTCTAGCAAGATGCTCTGATCCTAAGGAATACTATTCTCAAAAGGCAGGAGCCACTTTGTGATCATGAATTAGGGTTTGTCGCTCTAATGGGAAATTTTTTTATTATTATTATCGAAAAATGTCCGAGCTTTTAGTTAGTGTGCTGTGGTTTGCGGCGTGTTCTTCTATATATGGGGTCACTCTTTTGACTTTTTAAACATAGGAAAATCGTTCCTCACAATCAAAATAATTGTCTCGTTGGGCCATGAAGATGCGAATGACTCATCTGGCCTAGGTAAGAACAACAGTAATTTCTCTGAATTTCATTTGTGTCTTAGTCTTTCACATGGTCAAAATCTTTAGACTAAAGGGCTAACGAAATTAACTAAAAAGTCTACCACTTTTTTATCTCTTAGCTATGGGAACCAGTTGGTGGTAGGGCCTTGATGAAACTTAGAATGCCAATCCAGTCCATGAAAAGACGATATTCACACAGCAAAAGAAGCAGGGAAGAATTTGTTCCTGGGATTTGGTTAACAGGAAAAAAATTTGATTATCTAAGTTTAATTTTGAACATTTATTAAATTTTACGGCCTCTATAATATATCATAATTTATATGTATTTATTATAATTTGACCACTTTTATTTCCCCCTAATTACAGGGTCTCATGATAAGAGTGTAAATAAGTCAAGTTCAAAAAATTATAGGTTCAAGCTCACAAGCTCAGTATCTATCGTGTTCGAGCTTGAACTCAACTCAATAAAATTTAATTATTAATATATAATAACTATTTAATATTATATATGAAAAATTCAAAAATTGAAGAAAAAAGAAAATTATTAACACAAAAATTTATTTAATTAATATATAAAAATATTTAAAAATAAAAAATACTCATGAGCTAACTTGAGAGTTTTAGAACAATTGAAAGAAGGCTTGAGCTCGAATTTTTTGAACTCGAGTTGAGTTAAAATTGAACCGACTCATGAGTTTCAATAATCAGATCAACTCATCTCACGCTCCTATTCCTGAATTTTGACATGACATTAAAAGATACTAATTTTTGTAGGAGGAAAAAGGTTGAAAGAGAAAAGGAAAAAACACTTCTACTTTGCAATTGGTTGTTTGCATAAAATGGTGGGGGAAAGTCAGAGAGGACAAAGAGGAGTTCAGACTAAATTAGATACTCAAGGGAGGACCAACTTTAATTAATTGCAATGGTTACTTTAAGTCTTGTTCTTTATTACTTTTTCTCCGCTGTCTCACGCTTTTATTAATTCTTTCCATTAATTAAATAGCGATTCTTCACTGATTGATTTTAGTTTGATTGATGTTTTGTAATTTTTTAGTTGTGTCGTGCGTTAAAAGTTTGCTTCAGAAACAGAAGACGACTTAATTTATTTATTTTTCTTTTCTTTCTGCAATTATTTTATTCTCTATATATATTTGAAGAATGTGTGTGTGTGTTTCTCAGTTAAAGAAAGCGGATTTCACGCGCAGTCTAACTTGACAGGTGGCTTCATGAAAAAGAAAAATTACGAAATTCGGTAAACAAAGAATGATTGGTCAAAATCTCGTGCACCATAGCAACTTCGTGAGACGAGCAAAAATTAAAAAAGTCATTTGAAATTTAAGCAACGTAGAGTTTAAATTTCCTTAAATTTGAGGAATGTTCAAATTAAGAATTTTGAATCCATATGAACTCAAAGATTTGTAGAAGAACTTCAATCCGAGATGATATTAGTAAAACAAGCTTCCACTGATCAAAAGATAACATTAAACTATCTATTTTTATTCTATACTAATATAATTAATTGTATATGCACGAAAAAATTGATAATATTAAAAATTATAGAAATATATAAAAAATAAATAAATAATTTATTTATTTTAAACTATAAAATTTTAGCACACAATATGTAAGTCATATATAAACCTCTAGGTATTTATTAGTATAATTTTAAATGAAATTACATAATTAATGTCATTTTAAAAAATAATAACAGGGTTGTTTATCCATTCTCTCTCGTATTTCTTTTCCTTTCCTCTCCAATTTTTTTTATTTTTTTATTCTTTCTTCAATTATTTTACTTCATTTTAATTTTTTATTAATTTATCCTTAAAATTTAAACATATACATAAAATATTTAAAAATTATAATATTACATAAGAAATAAATATTTATATACTTCATGCCGCAAGAATTTTACCTTACACACTAGCTTTTAACCCCCACATTGCACTGTGCAATAATTTTAAATTTAAAAATTTACTATATTTAATTTAATTATGGTTTAAATATTAATTTTTGAATAAATATTGAAATTAAAAAAAAAACCATTGTTTTTCTACAAACATTTTAGTATACTTATCGTGCACCCTACATAAAATATAAGATTATATAAATTATTCTTTAAATAAATAAAATCAATCAAAATGAATATAAGAAAAAAGTAGCTTCATGGGCCCTTTGAATAATCATAATTCTTATTAAATTGCATGAAAACTACTTTTTAAATTTCATAATTACATAAATTAATGAAATATTTTTGGAACATTGAACTTACAAAATAATAATAATAACAATAAATAAATCATGGGTTAAAGAAAATTGTAATATAAAAAAATTCAAAAATATTATCAAAAGCAAAAAGTAAATGTAAAATTTTAATTTACCACAAAATCAAGACTTTGAATTCCATTTGTAAATTAACCTAGCTCAAAAATATAAAAATTTATTAATATTAGCAAATCATATTCAAATTATTAAATTACATGCATAATAAAAAAATTGAGAATTTAACTCACCAAATAAATGATCCTATAGAGGTAAAGAAAAAAGAAAAATATTTTTACACCTTTAAATATTAGTGTATTGCATATTTGGTTATTTTTAGTATATATTAATTGTAGGAATTATTGGCTTAGATTAAGAAACTTAACTTAATTGAAACAAGGAGTTCTAGAATAAAATATAATTTAGTAAAATATTGAATTAAGGTAAAAAAATTTGGACTAAATACAGAGAGAGTTATAGAAAATCTTACCATTTTAAAATATAAAAAATCTCAATAACTATTTTTCAGACTCAATACCTGAATTTAATAAATAAAAATTTAAATATTTAGCACAAGTTTGTCAATAGCTAAATTTATGTACCCAAGTTAGCTATTTATATAATAACTTAACAATTGTTCTTAGATGATCAAAGACAACAACAACTGTATCATATTTGATAAGATTTTAAAATTTCTTAATATATGCAATCTCAAAATTATTGTTTTTAAAATAAATTAGCCACTAATTTACTTTTTTTTTTAATAAACATGTTTCCTTAACAACGTGGTTTATAATCTAGTTCACATAGTTGGTTCATATGTAAATTATAATTGAATCTACAGAAGAGTAAGTATTAAACATATGAAAAATAATAAAATTGCTTTTAAAAAGCTAATTGAAAATAATTTTGCATGCATAGACTAACGCATATATATAAACTAATTATATATACACATATAGAGAGAGAAATAGACACAAAGGCTTTGTTTGGATGTAAGTTGGGGCATTCTCTCAAAAGTTTTTTGGGAGAATGGATTTTGAGAAGTGGGGTTGAGAAATGTGATAGTTGTTTATTTCTATTTTGAGAGGTAAGTAGAAAACAAATTGAGAGAAAATGATTTATTTGTTTATTTTTTGGTGGGAGATAAATGTCACATCAAAGACTTTTTTATTGAATTTGTGGGGTAAAATAAATATTTTAAAATTATTTATATATGTTTATATATAGATTGTATGAGTAGTACTATGTATATATTTGTAATGATTAGATAATGTATGGAACTTTAGGGAATGGTGTGGAATTGAGAATAG
>JACGDI010005268.1:327600-345952 GCA_014898725.1 Jacaranda copaia | reverse complement strand
ATGACTTGATACTTTGAAGAGGTATAGGACCTTTGCGGTAGCAATACGTTGTCATAGTAAGAACTTGAAGCTTAAAGACTTGAGTCTTGGAGCTTAAGAATATATGAATATGTATGTTTGTATATGAGTCTCTAGTCATCCCTTTATATAGGTGTTCAGTAGGAGACTCCGAAATAACTTGAACACATTTGATAATTATCTCTTTAGTGTACATATTAAAAGATAATATCAAATATTCTTGACTTGATTGGTCCACGTACATGGATGTGCCACGTGTCCCAACTTGATTAGCTTGAGATTCCTAGGCCACCAAATTTGATTTGATTGACATGATACATCTCCATTTTAACACTTGTCAACATTTGCTTTGTATAACATAAATATTAGAATATTAATTAAAATTAACTATTTATTATTTGAAATTTAATTTAATAAATTCCAAAATAAAAAATTTTAAATAATAACTAATATATTATTTACACATGTCATTTTTTAATTGGATCAAAAATTAAGCCGTCTACACTCATGAAGATATCAACAGAAAGAACAAAATGATGGATCCACACATTGCCATGATATGGCAAGTCGTAAAAACTAAGAGACAATAATTTTCACATCCTCTTAAGATTGTCTACTTGGAGTTAAAAACCCAAACTACAGTGGAACATTTCCCATTCTTCAATTTTGTCATTCTTGGTAGCAAGGAGATGACCAATTACAACAATGGCAGGTGGCCAACCCTCACATCTCTCTAATATCCTTTGAGAGATTTCTGTTAAATAAGGAGGGCATGATTTTATCCGAAACACCTTTCATAAAATAACTCCCTAGACTTTTCTTCAAGTAAAGGCTCCAATTTATTATTCTTACTATAAAAAAAATACTCAATTTCATTTTTACTTCCAAAACCTAACAAAAAAACATTGATTTAACTGCTACACTAAAAAATATCTCTCCCAAAAGTATAAACAAACATACTAAAATTTCTCAAAATCAATTTTTAACTATTCCCAAAAACATAACCAAAAATCCATTACATTCCCCAACACAACTCTCACATTCTCTAATCTCATTTTCAACATTCATTCACCCAAAACATGTATTAAAATCACACAAAAAAACATAATCAAACATTGCCAAAGTTTTTCTAAACTAATAAAATCTTTGCTTAATTATGTGCCCATGACGATATCAACAAAAAGAACAAAATGATGGATCGACACATTGCCATGATGTTGTTATATTCTATTAAAAACAAGGGATTTGTTTGGTGGCTTTACATATTATATTTTGATGCAAGTTTTGTTGTGTTGATATGTGAATATAATGGGGGTGCTCAGTACATTTTTGATATGCACGCTGTTAATCTTTTCAAATTTGGTAGGACTATTTTTCGTTTTGTCGTAAAGAAAACCCATTTCAAACAAAACTCTTGCTATATTGTTGGTATACAATAGTGTGCTCAGTATATTTGATATACACTTTGTTTATCTTTTAAGTTTGGTAGGATTTTTTGCCGGTTTGTAGGAAAGGAAAACCACTTCAAACAAAACCCTTTTTGTACCCGAACTCAAGTTTTTATGAATTCTATACTACTTTGTACAAAATTCTTTCTTATATGCTTAAAGTAAATTCTTCAACGGTTCTTACTCAGGGAATCCTCGGCTTAGCTTATGATTTTTTATTGAATCATCGTGGTTCTAGTATGAATCTGAGGTTTTAATCGATTCATAGGGTCTTAACAAGAGAATTCCTATCAATTCAATAATAAAGAAAGGAAAAAAGTCACATTAGAGACAAAAACAAATTAAAGAAAAAGAAATAGGTAAAGAGAGGATTCAAAAGTTTGAAAATATTTAGTGTGATACATTAATTGTCTAACAATGATAATTTGGAGAAACTTGGGAGATCAAAGGGGGTGTGTGGTTATGTTTCCACATAATAATTTTATTTTGAGAAAATATAATCAAACATAAACTAATTTTTCTTTTAAAACACTGAAATAGGTTTTCCAAAATACCCACTCCTATCCTTTATTATGCTCAAAACTTCCATATTTTTCAATATATATATACATATATCATACATATTTTATATTATTTAAAAAAAAAAAACTCAATTCCATTTTCACCCTCCAAAACCTAACAAAAAGTATTGATTTGACTATTACACTAAAAATTATCTCCCCCAAAAATATTGACAAACATACTAAAACTTTCCAAAATCAATTTTTAACTATTTCTCAAAATATAACCAAAAAGTTATTAAATTCCCCAATGCAACTTTCACTTTCTCTAATCTCATTTTCAACATTCATTATCCCAAAATATATATGAAAATCACGCAAAAAAATAATCAAACATTGCCAAAGTTTTTCCTAAACTACTAAGATCTTTGCTTAATTATGTACAGTGTGTTCGTTAATTATGCATGAAACAGTACTAAATTTGAAATAACTCCCATGATTTACGAAATATTTAACGGCCACGAATGGCACCCATGAATTTTTGTTAAATCATTTACTAGTGGGACTAAATTTGCATTTGATAGTGAACATACCAGAATTTTGTGATTCAACATTTTGTATTTTGTAATCAAAGGATGAAAGTATTAGTTCTCCCGATCTCATATTAGGTTGATTGATACATGATTTTGAAGAGTATGATAATAATTTTCTTAAAACAAAAGTCCAAATTTTAAGCTTTTTCATGACTCAAATATCTGAACAACCTTTTCCACAAACAATTGTACCAGCACTAGCACCACAAAACTTAGAAAGATTAAGCGCACATTCCTACGTTGCATTGAGACTTTGTAAAATATTTGGGTTATTGAAAATAGTGCATAAGCACTGAGTATCATTGACAAATATCTATTTCAGCAGCTTGCAACACAGCACCAGCGGCGATGATTATCCGTTTAGATATGAGTGGCAGGGAATCAATTTTCGGATGCAGTTTGGAGGCGAATTTCCTGGTGCATCCCCTACAGAATGGCCCACAAAAGCCCATGATGATATCAACAGAAAGAACAAAACAATGGACCTACACCTTGCCATGATGTTGTTATATTCTATTAAAAATAAGGGATTTGTTTGGTGGCTTTGCGGATTATATTTTGATGAAAGTTTTTCTGCATTGATGTGTGAATATATAAGGGGTGCTCGGTATATTTTTGATATGCACTCTGTTAATCTTTTCAAGTTTGGCAGGACTGTTTGCCATTTTTTCATAAAGGAAACCTACTTCAAACAAAACTCTTGCTATGCTGTTGATGTACAACAGGGTACTCGGTATATCTGATATACGCTTTGTTAATCTTTTAGGTTTGACAGGATTTTTTGCCAGTTTGTGGGAAAGGAAAACCACTTCAAACAAATTTCTTTTGATACCTGAACTCAAGCTTTTATGAATTCTATACTACTTTGGACAAAATTCTTTCCTATATGCTTAAAGTAAATTATTAACTTTGAAAATATTAAGCGAGATATATTAATTATCTAAAATGGATAATTCAAAGAAACTTTAAAGATCAAAGGCAGTACTCGATTTGTGAAATTTTGACATAATTTCTCCACTTCCACATCGGGGAAGACAAAAGACCTAAAGCAAGCGAGGCCCCTTCTTTCTTTTTGGCCCTTATGGAACACTTAAGTGAATCTCATACTTTCGACACGAGGACGTGAAGATGCAACCTTTATCATCCTAAAGGTGGCATACTTCTTTCAAGATTTTATAACAACTGTACTAATAGGAAAGAGAATCCATGAGTTTGCACCAGAGAAAGCAAATTTTAGATAGGAAAGGTGGAATATGTGTTTCGATAAGTTCACATCTTTGATGTCTCTCAATGGAATGGACTTGAGAAAGCCTTTCTAAACCCGATTTTCTTACGAAAAACTTCCGTTGTGTTTGCTAGGGATTTCAATCAAAGACAAAAAAGAAGAGGAAAACAACTTTGAAGTTTTTTTATATCAAGATTGGCATTCAAATACAATCGATATTACCTTCAATACACCTTTCAAGGTGGCAACCTCTATAGTCGTCTTTGTGGATAGGGGCTTTGAAGCCAACAAGAAAGCTAGAAATATTGCTAGAAAAACTAGCCATATAGAGTTGGGTAAGTAATGACAACGAAAAGGCTTTAAAGCCTGTTTAGTAGTGAGCAGGGTAGGATAAAGTGAAAAAGAATGGTATTTAAATCAAGGCGGGTTGAGAGGGCCCTACATAGTCTTTCTTTTCATGGGTGGTAGGTAGAGAATAAAGCTATTCATTAAATAGAACTGAAGATAAAGAGTCTTTTAAAGACCTTTTCAAAAACTACTTCACAGAGGGCGGGTATCACACTCAATAGAATCATATTTTCCTATGTCAATAGGAGAGCGAAAGAAAGAGGAACTATAGATCGAGAAAGTTGCATTAGCTACAATAGACACACCTTTTTTTGTTAACCTATTTTTTGACCGATCGGGTAGGTTACCCCTCAGCCCCTTATCACAATAAAGCAGAGCTAACCTAACTAATGTTCTAACAAAGGCCTGCCTATTCTATTATAGCAAGCTTGGAGAACATAGTACTAGGACTTACTAGATGAAAGACTTGGTGAAAGGCACCTAAGCACCTTAGGTAGCTGCTATCTATCGGATCTTTTATAAAAAGTTAGGTAGGTGGTTGAGTTAAAGCATAGAAGGAGACTAAGACTAAGTCATCGATCATGCCAGGATTGATTTCCTACTTCTAGCTGAATGAGGGCCACACTGCTGTAAACCCTGCTGGAATTGCTTTCCCCCTTGGGAGCTTGGTCTTTCATTCGCTATTCAAATTTTGAACTAGTAGAAATGTACAAAAAGTGCTCTTGTATTTTTTTTTCCAACTAGTAGCTAGTAGTTCGTTGTTGATCTCTTCTCTTCCTAATCGGCTGTGACTCATATGTCTAGATAATGACTATCGATTCCTAACAAACCCATAGATTCTTCTACCATTTGACCAAATCCTCTAGATTGTATTCCAATTTTCTAGCCTTGAGCAACTTGACTAATAAGGGAAAAACCTAACATTAATCAAATTATTTGTCTAATATAAAGCGCTAGCGCCTAACATATACAAGGGGTTGCTTGCTGTCTCTATTTGGTCGTGTTGCTATGATGTAAGGTGAAGTTGTCCTGAGGTAGCAAGATGTATGGTATAGGGCCCCTTATTTTCTCTCCCAACAAGTTGTTTATGGATTATGGATTTTGAGTCGGGAATAAAGGTGTGGTTTATTCGGTGTTATATCATAATTCATTCATTCTTGAGTATAACTGTTCATGAAAGGTGGCATGGGGCATCTATCGGCAGTGGGAGTCTTACATTCGAGAGAAAGGTCAGACCAATCCTATTCACCCTAGTATGATCCAAATGGATTTTGTTAAATGAATTGATTCATTGTTGTATACCCCACTGCTTAGTGAATTTTTTCCTACTTGGACCCACCGTACTTCCCTTCTGAGATATAGTGGAAAAACTTTGTTATGGTGGTGAGTGGGGAATGAAAATACCAATGTAGCAGAGAATGACTCCATGATTTGGAATCCACTTATTAAGACAGACAATTGAGAAAAAAAGGCTCCGCATTCTCCAAGTGGTTGATCTTAGCTTAGCGTGCTAGCTACTGCTTCATTTCGTATAGTGATAACTCTTTCTCTAATAAGGCTCTATTTTCTCTGACTTAACTCAGCTTGACCTACTTGACTCAGCAATTAGAGTATTGCTGTCATACAGTCAGAGTCATTAGTTTAAATTCAATAGTAGGTAAACTGACTGAAACCCCTACTTTTGCCAGCATGACAGTAAGCACAGACTGGCAGCAAGGAGTCATGATCAAAGCATCAGTTGCTTCCACTTGTGGCCTTCTTCAACTGCCTTGACACCAATATATCAAGGAATCCCACCTCTTTCACAAATAGGTGGAGACCAGAAGAGTCGAAAACCCTAACAACAAACTCGCGCCACACAATTCTTTCATGAAGCGCTCTTTCAAATGTTTTCACTCCTACCCCCACAAGCAATGAGGTTTCAAGATACCAAGTGACAAAGTTCAAGTGAATAGCTCCAAGAAAATCTTCTAGAGAACCTTCTCTTTTCTTCTCTCTTTTTTCCTTTAGCTCGCCGATCCTCAATCGAATTTTCTCCATTTTGCTCAGTTGCACTAGCAATAGTTGGTTAATGATCTTTGTGGTAGCAGGGTAAAATTCAAAAGGTGGGTAGGGGTTGTGTCCTGTAAAGTAGACGAGGTTGGCTCATCAATGGCTTAACTTCAAGTTTATGTTATGGTGAATGGAAACACAGATTAGTGGGTGTTTGCTTGACTCAATCATAGTTTAGCTGACCAACTGGTATGCACTTGAAGCCTATGTTCATTAGATAAATTGACAAAGGTATGGTGGTGATCTCACTCCATGCATTGCACACTTTGTTCATCCAAACTATGCATAAACTGGGCATAGTGATGGGAGCTAGGTTCAAGATACAGAAGGAGAGCCCGTCCATTTCTTTACTTTGATGCACATGACTTTTTCATGGAGTTTGCTTCCACAGTTGCTTGAGCAACAACCACATTGCTTCCTAACCTTCTTGTTTCTCAACTTTCTTTGGTGCCAAAGACTAATGACTAGTTAACCGACTCTTGGTTGACATAAGGAAAACAACTATTCTTCTGGTGAAGTGGACAACAAGTGTGAGTCTCTATCTAACTACTCTAACCATGAGGGTGATAATAGGTGACAAGCCAATAGGAAGCTTGCTATGGTCTAGTCCCAACGAACTGAGGAAGGGCTTGCGAGGTCAATCCCACATCTCATAGAGAAGAGAAATACCAGGGATGATAAGGGATAACTAACTCTATAGCTCAAAGAAATGGGAAAAGTCACTCCACATTACTTCTCTTTTTGAATGGCTTTATTTAAGAGAGAATATGGAGTAAGGCTTTTTCTTGGCCTTTGAATCAGGGTGACAGATATTGTCAAACTTTTTAAGATTGGATGGAAAGACTTTCGTGAGAAGAAATGGTAGGCTTAATACAAATAGAGTTGCTTATCACCCACCTTAGAATCAATTAATTCAGTTTGTCTATACTTACCTCCCTCATTTAGAACATATGAAAGCAGGTTATAGATCTATTTAAGTTAGTCGATCAATCCGTTATTCGCATTCAATTCATGACCTAATGACTATCCCTCTTTCAAGGAGGGAATCACTTGCTGGATCGAACCCCTTGGATCGTCTTGGCCTAATTTCATTCTCTTAGCATGGATCACCTACCAAGAGGGATATCTAGACTAGCCAAGAAAATCCCTGAATCAAAAGTTACATCCCCTAAGACGTTGCTAGAAGCGAGCATCGTACTCTCAGAATAATAGAAATTTCTTGATTCTCCGCATCTGACCTTTTTTCTTCAGTGCTAAGCATAAAAGAAAAAAATCTAGCTCCAAGATTTTGCTCTTATTACTGGGGATTCAAATTTAGATATTTTCTTTTTCATAACTTGGACAACATCTTTATCTAATTATGGGCATCTGAGATGAGAAAACTCCTATTGCTCATGCTCCTACTTTTAAAGCTAAGATTCAATACGTGTAACTCTCCTTATTAATTACCTATGTCATTCTTTGATCGACCTAATCTTGAAATATATGACTATGCCCCCGAGACTAATGCAATCAGATCCTTCTTCCACCTTTTTTTGTTTCTCCATTCTTCAATCAGAGAGGACAGCCAATTGAGTCGGAACCAGAATTTAAAGATGGAAGAAAGACTCGGGTGGAGCATGGACAACCCTTCGCGCGTAAGATTGCAATAATAGAAGATTAACCGATCGGGGTACAGTGATCAACACCTTAGGGGGTCCTTCTACTGCTGCAATTGAATTAGATAAATCTGGTTAGATCGAGTAAGGATAGATAATGAACTTCTTATCTACTATCTTTTCCCTTGTGAAGGAATCACACCCCATTAGGAAGAATCAAAACAAGTCTAAATGAGGTATAAAGGAAGAAGCTCCAGCTAAAGGAGTGCCAAATTTTGCTACTATTTCAATAATGGGATTAGTGAAAGACTTTAAGCTTGTTGTTACACAATCAAAAGTACAAAAGTCAGTGTGATAGAGTTAGGGACTGTTGTGTCAGACTTTTCTTGCTACACTACTAGTTCTTGAATAAACTTGCCAGTAGTTCTAAGCTCAACTCAAGAGGAAGAACCGGCATTTCCCTTAAGAGTGGAAGAATCTACATTTGTAATGCCATTAATATAGAGTTGGGGAAAGCTTCAAGTCCCAGTACGGAATCAAAAGTCAATGTCGGATTCACTCTTTTCCTTAATCTATTTTTCCTTCACACAGAAGATAAAGGAAATCCTAAAAATAACTATTTTTTATGGGGAAATAGAAAGTTTTCACATTTTGATGACAGTTTATTAGTGAAAATGCAGTTGTAACCAAAAATACAGGGTTTCTGCCAACTTGCATAAAATCTTTCTCCTCTATGAAGGTGCTACCAGAAAATGCTTTCCAGTTTAGTTCTTTCATTAGGGCAGGGATTAAGACGAACTTGTTTTCCTTCCTACTCTAACAGTGCTATGGGATTGGCCTACTTGAAATGTTCCAACTTTGTTGTACCTACTTTCTTTGACTTACCCTCAACAGCTTAAACAGTCGTAACAGTCAAAACTAAGTAAGGGTTTTCTTTACTGATTGAGGGAAATGTGTTGGCTTACCTCCCTACTTGAACTACTCAACTGCTAAGGGCAATATTCTGAAGTGAGGGATAGTTTTAGGTTTTCTTTCTTCGACAAACCTACCTTTCTCATCCGAAAGAGGGTAAGCAGATAAAGATGTAGGAATTGGTATAGGGACTTAGCTGACTTTCCTTTTTAGATGTTGCTTATTCGGTCTAGCTGATAAGGGAATAGGTTAAGCTGGCTTGTGCCTCTCGATCTTTTGTGACCCAAGTGAGAAGCTCTTCTTTCTAAAGCTTTTAGCTTAGCTTAGTAGTTAGTAGTAGGAAGAATCTATTCTATAGAGAAGCCTTAGGCCAATTAGACTAAATGTGGTATGGCAACAATAGCAAAGGGGCACATTAATTAGTAAGGCAAGCTATAAGAATAGCACTCAAAAATCTCTCTATTCTAAAACCAAAGCCTGGGAATCAATAGACTGAGTAACTGTGGTCAGGCAGCTCTTGGTAAAAATCCCCAGTTCACAAAAGGAAAGAAGCAAGGGATGATACGAGCTAAGAAGAAAGGTAGAAGAAGAACCTTTTTCTAGCTAGGGCTATTTTGGAACTAAACCGAAGCTATGGATAATGGCTTTAAAGGGTGAATATCTAGAAAATCGCTTTATTAGGAGTGCATCTGAAAGGCTCAAGGTAGCTTGCTTACTTATTATTGATAACAATAGGATAGGTGAGAACATCCCTACTTCTCAACTAACTGGCCTAGCTTTGCTTCTTGCTCTGTAGGCTTGAAGGTGGCAAACTACTACCTCAGTCTTCACCAAGCTAGCAAGAAGGCATAAAATTGAGACAGACATAGAGTAAAGAATGAAAGAAAAGTCTAAGATTGAGCTAATTCTTCCATTGACGTTAAGCTATGTCATATTCAATACCATCGGTTCTTTGAAAATTCACTCCTTTTGTGCCTTGGGACTTGGATCCCTTGGATCTTGTACTTTTTCTCTTGTTCAACTATTCCAAGGGCAGTTTGTTGGGTTCTATTTTGATCAATTGTTGTTGTCCCTTAATCAATTGGGGGTGGGGGAGTTGCTTAAAAAGTGCCTACCCCTCATTCGATAAAGCTGCTTGAAGCTCCGTCACCTATGAATAAAGAAAAAAAGGTTTCTCTTCTCCTCTCGGCAACCAAACTCCATAGCATTAGCTAGAGGTTTTGACACCTTAGTGCTCCCCTATAAAGCCTACTCATCTAAGGGCCTTGCTTGTTCGATCGAGACGGATTACATCTTTTACAGAAAAAAGAACTAGTCCATCCCTTTATTCTTGTTGAGTAAAGTCCCTTAACCATTCGTTTCATAACTCATCCATTATTCATTCATTGATTCTTTCTTTAGTTGGCTAATCGTGAAGTCTATTTCGAGCGAAGAAAGACAAGCTTATCCCCTCGAAAGAAATTCAGTTGAAAACTACTGAGATTGGTCACGAAAATGATGTTATTTCTTAAACGAGAAGCAGTAAAGGTGATTAAGCTTCAAAGAATTGAGCTCAATGAATAGGTGATTCAAGAACAGGTGAAAGGATACGTAGGTTTTTTCTTCCTTCTTTATCTAAATGTAGTCTTCCTCGCTCATCGAAAAGTACTAGTTTTCTTCTCCTGACTTCTGCTAGGGCTCTTTCTTTATTTTTCCATAGAATTATTTTATTTTAAGAAAATATAACCAAACATGCACTCATTTTTCCTCCAAAACACTAAAATAGATTTTTCAAAATACCATCTCCTATCCTTTATTATCCTTGAAACTTGCCCATTTTTCAATAGATACATATACATATACCATATATATTTTTTTATTATGTTTACAATAAAAAAATATTCAATTCTATTTTCACCTCCAAAACCTAACAAAAAAGTATTGATTTGACTGCTATACTAAAAAAATGTCTCTTTCCAAAACATAAACAAACTTACTAAAACTCCACAAAACCAATTTTAAACTATTTTCCAAAACATAACTAGAAATCCATTACATTCCCCAAAACAACATTCATATTCTCTATTCTCATTTTCAACATTCATTCTTACAAAACATAAATTAAAATCACACAAAAATCATAATAAAAAATTTCCAAAGTTTTTCTAAACTCATAAGATCATTGGTTAATTATGTATAGAGCTTTCGTTAATTATGCATGAAAAAGTAATAAATTTGAAATAACTCCCAAGATGTATGAAATATTTAATGGCCACGAATGTTGCACGTGAATTTTCGTTAAATCATTTACATGCAGGACTAAATTTACATTTGATAGTGAACGTACGAGAATTTTGTGATTCAACGTTTTGTATTTTGTAATTAAAGGATGAATGTATCAGTTCTCCTGGTCTCATATTTGGTTGATTGATACATGACTTTGAATAGTGTGATAATAATTTAAAATAAAAAATAAAAAATAAAAAGCCAAATTTTTTGATGCACCACTTTTATTCTGCATGCTAATCTAAATTAGTGTAAAAGAATTTCCACATAAGCTTAAGCTCAAGCCATACTAATTAAATTTCTTGATGAACTAAATAATCTTTCCCCTAACTCAAAACTCATAATGGCTTTTACTCTTTCGTCATTTTTTTTTCAACACACTGCCATTTGTGTGCGTTAATGTGCATTACCTCACCTCAAATTTGTACAATCAATTCTTTTATACTTATAAGATTGCAATATTATTTATTTATAAATAAAAAAACCATCACTATCTCTTTTTTTTTTAAGAGAGAGAATATTACAAATGACAAAAATTATCCTGACAACAAATCAATAGTATTCAATTATCAAATCAAGTAAATTTGATCAAATCAAGTAAATGAAAGTACAAAGTGCACAACCAAATGCACATAAAGTGCACAAAGAAACTCATTCAAATTCAAACTCGAAACCTTCCACATAATAGGGGAGACTGATGTCATTGGGCTACAAGCCATTAGACCATCACCATCTCAATGTCGTAAAACGTCCAACCTAAAAACTTCTCTTCCTGCATCTCTTGCCAACTTTCTTCCAGTTTGCTGTTTCAAAATCCACAAGCTTTAGCCTAAAACTCATCCCAAATCACCTTTTTACCAGTCAAATCTCACTCAAACACAAGAAGTTACTACAAGAAAATTGTATATTAGTGGCATTAGAAAATGCCATTTAAATAGAATTATAGTGACATTTTTACATATGAAGACATTTTCTAGAAGTGCCATATAGGTGGGTGTAGCTAAAGGTATGAATGCCACGGTTTTGTTCTTTTTGTAGCATTAATAAAATGCAACAAGAAACGAATTTAATGGCATGTTAAAATTTCACAAAAATACATTAAATAACAGGCTAACATGCCATAAAAATTGCATGTAGTGATGCATTAAAATGCCACAAAAAATCTCTTAAATGACATTATAACATACCTTACAAAATGTAATAAACGGCATGTTAAAATGCCATGAAAGGTTTTCTTTTTTAATCACATATTAACATGCCAAAAAAAATATAGCAAATGATATATTAAAATGTCACAAAAAGATTCTTTAAATAGCATGTTAGCATGCCACAAAATAATATATTAATGGAATACAAAATATCACGAAAGATTCTTATATATATATATATATATATATATGTTAACCTACCTCAACTTCCATATATACGTTAACCTATGCCCATTCCTCAATTGGGAGACTCCAACATGGCTCCATTGACTTTTATAAGATTTGAATCCATAACCATGTGTTTGCAAGAATATGAGTTTACCATCAAACTATCCAACAATGTTCAATATAATTAAAGATATTAATTTATTTGTATAGTTTGGAAGTATATTTACGCAATTAGTGAAATATATGCATGAGCTCAAATTTATTATATGAAATAACACATTTAAAAAAGTATGAGAGATTAATTAGTTTATAGATATAAAATATCTAAAAAATAAAGAGAGAGAAAACATAATATATATATATAGGTGAGGAGAGAAAAATGGACAAAAACTTAAATTTATTATACTTTTTAAGTATATGGTTAATTTAGTCAATACATTGATATAAATCAAATAAGGCATCAATACATTAATGATAATATATACTTATAAATTGCATAGCTATTAATACACTTATATATATTATCTACTTTTTGATATTTTTTTATATTGCATCATGATTAAATTATGAGTGACTTTTTTTTTTTTCAAAAAAAGGTATCGATACTAGTTAAATGCCTTTAACATATAATTATGTTGGCCATTTCAATAAAATGCCACTACATTTTTACAACATTTATTAATCAATTGACACTAAGAATTATATTATAGTGATATTTTTTTACTATTATCACTATATTACTTTAATATATCACTATCCGATAAAATATTGTTAATGTACTAATTAACTATTGTGGCATCGTTTTCATTATATTACTTTTATCACTGTATTACTTTTATTTAGTGTCACTAAATAGTTTTGTGGCATCTTTTCAAATGACACCATAATTAAATAACATTAAAATTTTTAAAAAAACTTAGTGGCATTGGTCAAGTGTCCTTGAAATACATGTATGTTGGCATTTTCAATCAAACGTCATCATCTTTATTTGTCATTTATTAATCAAAGCCACTAAATTTAGTAATATAGTGGCAATTTTCAATAATTATCACTATATTACTCTTGTATGTCATGATACTATATAATATCATTAAATTGGCGCCACTAAAATGTTTCATGTCATTTTTACCTAAATGATACCATAAACAAATATGAGTGGCATTTTCTAAGAAAAATTAGAGGCACTGGCTAAGTGCCTGCAAAATACATTTTTGCTAGTATTTTTAATCAAATGCCACTATCTTATATATCATTCAATAGTCAAGTATCACTAAATATTTTATTATAGTAGCATTTTTCTAAAACGTAACACTATATTACCTTCATATGTCATTATATAAGAAAATGCCACTAAATATTTGATAATATCTTTTTTCAAATGACACCATAACTACATATTAGTGGCATTTTTTTAAGAAAAAATTAGTGGCACATGTTAAGTGTCTTTAAAATAAATGAATCTCAACATTTTCAATTAAATGTCATTAATTTATTTGTCATTTATAACCCCATGCCACCAAATATTATACTATAATGACATTCTTTTACAACTATCACTATATTAATTTTTTGTATCATTAGCTTATAAAATGTCATTGTGTTGATGCAACTAAATATCATATTTATTGTAGTGAGTTCCCATGATGACCTGTCAGCATCTGCTCTGCCAACAAAGGAAGAATTTGTCCAAATGCATAAAAGGGCAATGTGTTTGTAGTTTGACTTATGGGATAAAGGGTCGAAACATGCATCAGATGAAGTAGTTCTCCTATCTGATTCATTCACTCTGCTCATAAAGAACAACAGATTTAGAACTTTTAGTAACATGATTTTTGGCTGCAACTTAGGTTATTCCCTTGTGTTCTCTAGAATTGTTGGCTTGGGAAAAATGCCTGTTACTTTGATTAGCTAGTGAGGAATAAAGTTTAGGCTGCTACTCTTATTACCTCCATGGTGAGGGTGGCTACTTAAGGTTCAGAAACTATTGGAGCCAAGATATTCAAACATGCAGTAGTGCAACACAATAAATGAATATCACAATTCATATTATCAAAAATTAAAATAGATAATCATAAGATAGCAAAACATGCGTTTTTATCAAATTAAAACCCAAATATAGCATGCATGATCCAAATTATACATACAACATATTCAAGGCATAACATAATTCATGCATATATTTAATTATATACAAGTTCAGAAAAAGCCAAACATTACATATCAACCAAGGCACTAAAACAGTAAAGCATGTAGTCAATTTTATTTAATATAGATACAAAATTTTAAAGAAAACTTAGCTTAAGGATTCTATATTATAATAGAATCAATCAGACTAGGAAACAAGATTGCAAAATTCAAAGAATGTAGCATTCAAAATTCAACTATAGTGTTCACATCTATGCTCGAAATTTTTAATTTAATAACCAAAAATCTCATAGCATAAGATGTTTCCATATAGCCTAGAAAGACCGCATCAACAGTCTTAGGACCTAGCTTCTTCCTATTATGTTCAAGGACTAGAACTTTTGCAAGATACCCCTACACATGGAAGTATTTTAGACTAGGTTTCTTGCCTTTCTAGAATTCAAATGGTGTGTTTTCTTTATATTTCAAGAAAACTCTATTCAGAATAAGGCAAGTCGTACTCAAAGCTTTCCCCCACATGTACTCGGGTAATCCAAAATTCAAAAATAGACTACTAATCATGTCTATAAAAGTTCTATTTTTTCACTCAGCTATCCCATTCGAAATAGGAGAATAAGGAGCAGTTTCTTCATGAACTATGCCAAAATTCTAGCAGTATTCATGAAATAGGTTGGACACATATTCTCCACCCCTATCTAACCTGAACCATTTAAGTTTTCTACTAATTTTTGTTTTAGCTTCATTTTTGAACGTAATAAACTTTTCTAGTACTTCACTTTATGTTTTAATAAATAAACATAACAATATCTACTACTATCATCTATAAAGGTGATAAAGTATCTTTTATTGTCTTTTGTTAAAACCCCATTGAACTAACAAATATTTGTGTGCAATAAGTCAAGAATTTCAGTTTGCCTTTCAACCGAGTGGTAATGCTTGCTCATTTGCTTAATTTTAGCACATATTTAAGTGTCCTAAATAACTATGCCAAATAGATGAATTCTCAATAACATTAATGATAAGAGAATTAGAAAAATCAACTTTATTTGAACTAATAATGTTCTTAACTTGCAATTTAAACAAACCATAAAAAAGATAGCCTTTACAAATAAAAGTGTCGTAATATAAAATTACAACTTTATTTGACTTGAAAGAAATTTCATAACCCTCCCTAACTATTACAGAACTACTTATTATATTTCTTCAAACTGCTAGGACATGATGTACCCTTTGCAGAGACAGTATGCACCCCAAAGGAAATTTCAGGTCCACACATTCTATCTCAAACACTTTGGCTGCACTTGAGTTCCCCATCGTCACAGTCCTTTCGCTAATAGGTTGATAAGACATAAATAGTAATTTATTAGCATAAATGTGCACATTAGCACCAGTATCTATCAACCAATCATAAGGTTCATAGATAGAGAACAATTTGGGTTTGAAAGAAACATACTCATCAACAGATACATCAAGAACTCTAACTTCGTTGGTGTCTCCAACAACCATGTTGACAACTGGTCCAGCAAACTAGGCTTTAGCATTGGCTTTCTTGGAGGGACACTCCTTAGCCCAATACCCTTTTTGTCCACAATTCCAACAAGGCTTGTTTGCCTTCGATTTCTTATTATTTTTAGATTTTCCTTTATTGATGGTTTTAGAGTTCGAGTTCAAGTTGACTTTCTTCTTTCCTACCAACACATTTGCCTAAAGATGAACTCAATAGGAACATTACGAGATTGATTTCTATGTTCCTCTTCAATAGTTATGGCAATCATTAAATCATCTAAAGTCAATTTCCCTTTTGATGCTTTATTGTCATGCCAAAATTTTCCCATGATTTGGGGAATTAATCAACAATTGACATGACCATGAATTTTTCTGAAAGTTTCATATCAGCATCAACTAAGGAATGCTCTAGATTGATTAAATCATGTGTTTGTTTAGATACATACTTGCCCTCCACCATCTGATACTTCAGGAATTGGAAATCAAATATTTTTGAGCCCTTGCTCTTTAGTATTATATTTTCTATCCAATTCATCCTTTAAAGATTTAGCTAAATAGGAATCAAAATAGTACACATTAAGATTGTATCAGACATAGCCGACAGAATCACCTATTGAACAATCTGATCCTTTATTTTCCAATCAGCTATTTCTTTAGTCTTTGGATCAGTTTTAGTTGGTTGTGGCATGGTCAACTGAATCAACTAAAGAAGACCTTTCATTGTCAGCTAGATTTTCACGCGCTATTGCTAATGCTTAAAGTACTAGCCCGTGAATTTTTTTGGTAGACCGAAAAGGCCAACTTTTGCTGACATAATTTCACCAATAGCATAAGTATTTGAACCCATCACAAAATTATATAGCTCAATGAAAATAATCCTAAAGTAAAATATCTAGGCAAAATGCAGAATTTCCAGGAAAAATTCTTATATAGGATATCTAATTAGAATTTCCAAGCAAGATTACTAGACAAGATATCTAATCAGAATTTCAGCAGATAAAGTTTGTAATGTATGGGACATTACTTTGAGCATGGTTGGCCCTAGAGTATTTATAGCTTTCTGTGGGCGTGATTTTACCCAAGTACCCCTATTAGGTATACTAACTTTTTTCCATGTCAGGGGGTTGGGAGTCATTCCGTATCCAAATCACGGTACTGTGTCAGGTGGCTGAATCTCCTATTTTCCTGGATGAATCGTGCCAGTAGGGGGGCGTCTCTGCCAAAGTTGTTGGCAGGGTTGTCAAAGTTGTTGGCAGCGGTTGCATCGGCTGCCACGTGTTATTAGTGCAGAGGAACTCGACTTGTCAGACTGATAAATACGGCGGAGATTTGAGTGAACACCGGAGTGGTCTTGAGGTCAATTTATGTTGATCAAACTTGAATGTTCGAACTTCTGGAGTGGTCCTGAGGTCGATACAGGTTTACGGCAGACCCTACCAAGTGAGGTCGATACCGATCGACCAAACAGATTTACTGTTAGGCCTCATAGGCTGTCTCATTTAATGTTGGGTTTGTTGGGCCTACTGGGTTATCCCATATCATAAGTCCCCCCAACTCTCAGTCCTGATCGAGCTTGTCGACGAGAAGGGGCAAGGAGTTTACATTCAACCATAGTGAGTACTATGCTCAATCGGGATTTTTGAATTCTCAACCTGGGTTTTTAAACTTTCAACCTAGGTTTTTGAACTACCGACCAGGTTTGAGGCTGTTTCTTTGCATTTAATGCGGCTATCAGTGCACAGAATATGAAGCATACTGGGGCAAGCTATCATCATAGCAATTACACAGATTCTCGTGCACAACTGCCTATAAATAGGGGGATAAGTGGCTTCATTCACACTTTTTCTATTTGAATATCTGATTGAATCGCCATTTTTTAAGTCTTTCAAGCTCCGTGCTTTGCATTTGAGAAACTCGCACTGTAAGTGTCTTTGTTATCCTTGTATTTTTCTGTCTTTACGTTGTAGAGCCATGTCTGCTAGTTTGGATTCTGATAGCACTAAGTCTGAAAATATGACCTGTGGGGGGGATACTGAGATTGAGAGCATGTCTGAGTCTAGTTCCTCTTCAAGTGGAGACACTAGTTCAAGTAGTAGTAGTAGCTCTAGCGAAGTTAGGGTAGCGTCGGAGGGGGAGGCTGGCCCTGTTATATGCCCGCTAGCCAGGGTTGATTATTTACCTCAGACCATTACACAGAAATAACCTCAAAAATAACGACTGCAGATCTAGTGCAAATTAGAGCAGCGTATCATATCCCCGACGAGTATGAGATGGTAGCGTCAAGGACCTGGGGTAGAATGCATCAACCTCTCCGGGAATTTATAACTATATTTGAGGAGGGGTTGAAGTGTGGTCTAAGGTTCCCG
>JACGDI010005268.1:301466-327500 GCA_014898725.1 Jacaranda copaia | reverse complement strand
ATTTTTCGTCGATTGTTTCCATTGTATGCTATTTGTCTACTCGCATCTAATATTTATTTTCAAACTGTTTGCCTGTGTAGATTGAAATGAGATCATGGTCCACAGTAGAAATGAATTGCAAGTTCAGGCTCTAAGGGTCGAGGGGCATCGACAGGCTGCCGCCGCTGCTCAACGTGGAGGTGCTGCTGAACAGGCGGGCTCAGTAAGGTTGGCATCTAAACTGCCGTCGCCACAAATCGAGGCAGGTCTTAAGACCCAGTCCGCTCGTCAGAAGGGGCTCGAGCCGAGCAACCCCGCAGGTCAAGGCAAGAGGCAGCTAGTTGAACAAGGGGGGTCGGCTCCAAAGAAAGCTGCCAAGGGAAAGGGGAAGCAGAAGGTGGTGACGGGCTAGGACCTGTTTGGGAAGGCCGGTGATGGCCCAATGTTCCAACTCCCTTGACTATCTCTTCCGAGATTTACCATGGATTGAGATCAGGATATAACCAACTCGACCTCGATCCTCGATAGGGGGCCTACTGCCCCTGACGCCCTTAAATGGATGACCTCAGGGCTCTTTTTGAACCACTAGTGAAAGCTCATGAACCTGAGCCAGTTCGAGACAATGAAGGCAATGCCCTATACACTACAAACTTTACATTCTCTATATTCTGTTCGATCTCTCTACTTCAACCTGAATTAACTTGAGAGTCGGAGTGCCTTCACTAGGGGCACCTCAACTAGCTTAACGTGTGTTGTGGTTGCAAATCTCAAGTCCCAAAGTTATACACCATCCTGAGTACCCGACCTTTCTGGTCGACTCCCCAGTGATACAAGTCTCATTTCCTCTATTAGCAGCTTCAAGCAGCATCAATATGCAAATTAAATGGCTACTTAATCTAGCAATACTATGTTTGAGTAACATAAATAATTTAATAAATAAATACATATAGAGAGAGAGAGCTCTCAAAGAAATTGCTACTCAATCTGGCCATTTATGTTTCAATATTATAAAAAAATTTAATATATATAACTTTTCAATTCTTGAATAAAATACAAATCTTAAATTACATATATGCACAATTCTTGAATAAATTTAAAAAACCCCATAGCATTGTTTGAGAAACGAGGTCAAACTTGTTATTATAATTTTTATGTATTGTCAATGTCAGTATATTAGTCGTATTAAATGTTAAATGATATCTTATCATTGATTAACTTCCATCACGTAGGTATGAAATTTTCTGACCGTAAAAAGCCCATAAAAATGGATGTGGGCCTCCATCTTTGCTCACTTAGAGATGTAAATAAAACCTTAACATGTACCCATTAAATAAAATAAAAAATAATTAATCACTTTGCTGCTTTATGAATAATGGTTATCCTTCAACATCTTATAAGATACATTCGCATTGATAGAGATAAAAAAGAACCCCTAAAATCTATCCATAAGTGATAGAGATAGAAATAATGACAAGTATAGAAAAAGCAAGTGCCAAAGGAGAGTTAATTAATTAGTGAGGCTTTGTTTGGTAATATTTCTCCACAACAACATTGCTTTGAAGAATATAATTAAATATATCTTTATTTTTTCTTCAAAATATATATTTTTTAATATATACATATATATTATATATTATATATATTTTATTATTATTTTAATATTAAAAAATCACTTCATTCCATTTTCACCCTAAAAACCCAGTAAAAAAATATTGATTTAACTATTACAATAATAAAAAGCCTCATTCAAAACATAAATAAACATATTAAAAAATAATTTTCACATTCTCTAATAATTCATTCTCCCAAAACACATAATAAAATCAAATAAAAAATATAACAAAACAGTAAGCTTTCTTGATATGTACTTAACTAAATATTCATTGTAATAGCTCTTAATCTTTATTTGATGCTCTACATAGTACTATAAACTCATTTAGTCCCCCAATTTTATATTTTAATTTGTGTTTATGTTTAGTATGTCTAATTTTTAATTAATTATTTTTATATAAAAATATTTAAAATGTCTATCGTGTATTTATGAAATAAAATATAAAATAAAATAAAGAATGAATTGAAGATCTATAAAAAAACTCACAAGTTATTTGAAATTCATAGCATCAGGAAAATGGGAAAGCAGCAAAATTTCCATACCAGAATTCTCTTCCTCCTCCAGCTGACATTTTTCCATAGAACTGCACCAAAAATCACAGGTCTTCGCCTAAATCTAATCCCATGGGACTCCCCCAACTCGCCTTTATACCCTGGAAATCTCACCCCAATTCAAAAGTATCAAAGAATCAGCGCATTTTCACACCGGTTCCAATCCATTTCACTTCATCGTAACCCAAACTCGATAGTAAATTTGGACAAAATTCAATTCCCAGTGCAGCACCAAAATAACTTTCGATACTCAGTGGATGTTAAAATCGGCACTCCAGGCAATGTAGTAAAGCTGCTAGTCGACACCGGCAGTGGCTTCATTTGGACGATATGCTCGCCAACATCTTATCTGCGCTTCAGCTCCAAAACCTACAAAAAGCTGCCCTGCAATCATCGCCTCTGCGCTAAAAAGATTTGCAAGTGTATCAAGAACCAGTGCATATGCACCATCCCCTACGGATCAAGTGGGTACAAATACAAACTAGCAGGTTCTATCGATAAATTTAGCATACCTGGTTCTGAAAAATCAAAGGCGGATATCGTTTTTGGATGTTCAAACCAGCAACCCCTCAATCTTTCTGGGATCTTGGGATTGGATAGAACGCCGGTTTCTCTGGTGAGCCAGATGAGGAGAGAATCAGGAGGGAGATTTTCTTACTGTTTGCACAATGGGGATAGTTACTTAACACTCGGAACAGAGATTTCTGGTGGTGAAGGGAAAGAAGTAAAAACAACCCCTTTAATACACACTGATTATTCGGCACTTTTCTTGAACTTGACAGACATAAGTGTTGATGGAAAAAGAGTAGGGCTGTCTCCAAGCCTGTTTTCCCTGAAAAATGGCGGTGTTTTCATGGACACGGGAGTTCAGTATACTGTGCTTACTAAGAAAGCATACTATAAGGTGGACAGAGCATTTCAAAGCTACTTCAAAGGCAAACTGAAAAAGATTAACAGTATACGTTGGAATCTGAAACCTTGCTATAGGCTGACGCCTGGTTTTAATGACTATCCGAAGATGACTTTTCATTTTGATGGGGCTGATTTGGAGGCAAAGCACACGCACGTCACAGACGAGATTGAGGGTGTTACGTGCACAGCGGTGGTGCCAGGGAAAACGACTATAATCGGGGCGGTGCAGCAGTGGAACACCAGGTTCATTTTCGATATCAATAAGAATGTGCTCAAGTTTTACAGGGATGATTGTGCTGGTAGAAACTAAAGAATGAAGTCAGTGTTTGCAAATATCGGTCAGATTTTTCTGCTGATAGTCATGCATGGTGTATTTTGACGAAAATCAATCCTTGGTTCATCAATAAGGACAAGGCATAATCTCTTAATTGTGCTTGATAGTAAGGCATCTGTAACCAATTGTTTCTCAAACAATGCAAGTGATTATATGATTATATCAAATATCAGATATGAGTTGTCATATTTAGAACACTAAAGGCGTAAGGCGTTGACTCTTTCCATGTGTGATCATCATCTATGCATATAAACAAATGATTTGGCATCATCTAAAGCCTTCCACTAGAGAAACTTGGAAGAGGCGCATCAATATCACTTCCGTAAAAGTAAGAGTCGCGTGAGCTTCAACACCTGCAACCATAGGCTCTGCACGTGTACTATAATAAATAAATAAAAAGAAAGCAAATGCATAAAAAATCAGTGCGTTTGCACCATTGCCTACGGAACAGGTGAGGTAGAATACACCATCAGCAGGTTCATTAAGACATTTCATATGCCTTTCTCTGATCCATCCGGAAAAAAGGCCGTTCCAGAGATCATTTTCGGCTCCTCAAACAAGCAATCCTTCAATTTTTCTGAAATCTTGAGACTGGATAGAACATCGTTTCTCTATGAGGCCAGCTGCGTAGCCGAATGCAGGACTAATTTCTCTTGCTGTCATGATATTCAGGCGTTTGTTTGTCAATCATTTGTGGTTGACATTACATGGAAGCTGGATTTGTAAAATGGTGTTTGGTACTTGTGATTTTGGTGCTGCATGTATATTCTGCAACAATTTGGCAATATTTAAATTTGTTCTGGATTATTTCTTGAAAAAATGAATGGAAGAACCATAGCAGGCTCCACATTATTAAAATTTTATATGATTACATGTTATTATAAGTATAATAATTTGAATAGATATAAAAGTATATATGAAAACATAAAATAATGGATATATAAATGTATTTATGCGGTAGTTCTTGTCATGACCAGTTTTAGAGGGTTTTTTAGCAATTTCCTTGAAGTTGTGGATATTTAAACGTTCAATGTGCTTGCTTTGAAAATAATTCTTTTGCCAGTACACAAAAGATGATCCCTCTTAGCCAATAATGGGTCAATTTATAGAGGAAGGTTTTAAGTTCATTAAATTCTACTTTCATTAGGGTTTTGAGCCAGTGATATCGTGTGTTCTGATTCAGTATCTTAGGTGTATTGTATTTATATTATAATGTTGCCAAATTGTCCTAAGAGCATATGTCTATCCATAGTAATTAGAAATTATCTCGAAATATTTGGAGGAAGAAACAACGTATCTGAGAGGAATTAGGATATGCAATTAAATGGGATGATGCCACATTTTGTACTTCAAAACAACTAGCATTACACCATGAAAAGGCCATAATCCAGGGAATATATGAAAATAAACTATCATAAAACACAGAAATAAAAGAGAAGATTAATTTGGGTGCGAAGAATCACAATGAAGTATAACACTTTTTTAGTAACCATCACTTCATTTATCCAAAATGTGACAGAACCAATTTAAAAATGAGGTATTTTTCCTTTAATCAAGTTTAATTTTAAAATACAATTTCCTTGGATAAAATTGCTCTTAAAACTAAAAAATCATGGGAATATATAAGTTCATTGATTTTCATTTGCACTTAGACTTTTTTAAACAGTTAATAAGTTATAAGTCAAAATAAATTTTATGTACTCAGAAGAACAAACAAATGTATATCATTAATATATCTAAAATATTCAATTTATTAAACTCAAATATTAACATTATATAGAAAATAGAAAAATTAATAATAATACTAGATTGACTAATATCATGAAACATGAATTATAAATATTTTTTATTAAAAATTTAAATTTACCAGCTAAAAAAAGCCAAAACAAATAAGATATGCCATAATCCAAACATTTAATTTGTTTAACTAAATGTTGCCAATAATCAAGAAAATCCCACACACAATTAAAATTGAGGTCCCAATATTAAAAGTTAGTGAAACAAATATTTATGATAAACAAAGACTATTGAAACAAAAGTTAGTGAATCATTCCCTTGCCTCTAAAGCTACCCCTCAATCAGGTAGCCTTTCTTCATTGTGAAAAGACCCTTATGAAAATTATATACATTAATTAGCTGAATAAAATTGTAAAATCTTTTAACAATTTACAAATATATTTATATAAGTAGTACGATACATACCTGTGATAAATTAGGATCCCAATATTGTGAAATATTAGGAGAAAAGTGAGCAAAATTTTGATTTGGGCCATGTCCCTGTATATCAAGATATAGCGATAAATATTTATTGTATTTATGTAAAACAAAGATCAACGAAATAAATAAAAACTTACCATTTGTGGAGATAACATAACATATGACCAATAGGGTTCATATGCGCCAAATTGAGAGGCTATTAGCATATCTTGCATAGGATGACTTATGATATATTATGCTAAATGTGCATTAGTAGCCTCTTGTAAAGGTTGTGTATCCAAAGTTGTTTCAAAGTTTTGCACTTTTCTTTTCACACTTTTTACAAATTTCCCTAGAAGATATCATTAAACTAAATATAACAAATACAATAAATGATTCATAATAAGAAATGTAATAAAATATTTGAAAACTTACTTAAACATTCAGCATTTTCTTTTCCTCTTTTGCTTTTTGAATCCCAATTGTTGGGCAAACAAGCATTGTTAACTCCTCTTGGCTTAACATAAAGAGGATTACGGGCATGCTCTACATTGTTGATAATTTCATCAATAATGTCCAAGTTTCCCACATTTGAATCCCTTGCCTCCATAGCATTACCATGCACACTCAAATCATTCACAGTTAAGTTCTCAAGCAATTCATCCAAATTTGAAGCAATACCCTTGAGTTTGTTCCTCACTAAATTTCTAGCTTCTGGATAAGCTTTACATCTCATGGAAAGATTATGACAACACCTTATTATGTGATTAACATATACAATCTCCGATTCATGATCACTTATAGAGATGTTTTTTCCTTCGTGGTATACTCTATCTCTTGCATCTTTTGCCCATCGTGCTTTTATGTACTGATTTGGTATACTATGCACATACATTTGTTCCAAAACTAGTAGTGCATGCTTGCATAATATACCAATAGACTCAAAATACCGGCAACTGCATTTTATTTAATGAGAAATTATATCAAACTCAACTTTACAAACTCAGTCTGAGTCTTGAGATCACACTTTGAACTCAAATAAAGTACCACAATTAGAAGGATTTCCATCAAGATCAATCCCTAAAGAATTTATCAATTGTGCTTGAAAAATTTTGTATATTATATGCGTATAAACTTTTGCAGCATGATTCAACAAACAATTACTCTTCACAACAAGAGTAGGCATCCCATGACCTCATCTAAAATCATCCTCTTTTTCATCTTGACACCATTTATTTTGAACTCTATCAAACTGTTGGACATAGTCGAACAAGGTATGTGTCTTCTAACACCGTCTTTTAAAAAAGCATTTGTACCCTCACTTCTTAAAGTGACCTTTAACCCTGCACTAAACCTATGTTTGCTAAATGGAATAGACTATTTTTGTTGTAATTTGTACATATTGTTTAACCATGAATGTGCTTGAAGATGGTAATCAACAATCATTTTATTCCATACATCTTCAAACTCTTCTTCAGATTCACAAAATTCCATGCACTTATAGAACAAACTTTTAAACCTTGAGTTATTATTCAAACTACCAAAATGTGAAGGAGCATTTTGATTAATATGCCACTAAAACAATACAGGGTGAGAATTTGGGAACACATTTTCAATAGCATTCATCATTGCTTGGCGTTGATGTGTGAAAATTATCTTAGGTTTTTATTTTCCATAGATTCAAGAAATGTATTGAACAACCACTCAAAAGAAGTTTCTATTTCATCAGACATGAAAGCTAATATGAACATTACATTATGCATATGATGATTTATGCCTAAAAAAGGTGCACAAATCAAATTATACTTATTTGTTCGATAAGTGGTATCAAATGAAAGCATGTCACCAAAATTCTCACAATCAATACTACAATGACTATATTTGAAGAAAAGGTTGCACATTCTGTTATTTTATCTACTTGAAAATCTCAATAAAACAAATTGTCTTCACTTCATTTTTCTTTAAAATATCAAATTAATTCTATAGCATCACCATCCTCAACCTATCTATGATTTTTGGCCAACCGATTAACATAATCATATGCATCTTTTTAAAGAAATCCAACATTTTTCCTCCTATGGCATTCTTGTTGCATGTAAGAATAAGCATTAGATATTGAAAACCCAAAATCCACAAATGCCTTCAACGTATTTCCTTTAGCACATGAGATAATACGTGTTGATCTTAACATGTATCTATGATCGGCTATGGCCATTTCATGGCTATGCTCAAGATAAAAAATAATCACTTTCCACTCTTCAATTTTTTTGCGCCCAATTCTAAGCCTTGTTGTATAACCAATTCTCATTTCCAATTTTTGGTAGCTTGGTTGTCTATTCTTACCACTATATTTTTCATCTTTTGTTCCTCTACAAGAACAAATAAATTCCTTCATGCAAAGTTCTCGAGTATTATCATGAAAATATTCTTCTTTTCCTTTCCTTATACTAAAGCCTTTACAACCCCTATATTCACAATACAAGTATGCATCCTCAAGACTTATTTTCTTTTGACCAATTGCCAATTTCCGCTCAAATTCATCGATTATGGAATCGAAATACACCTCTACATTTTTAGGCACCGATAACTGTCCAACTCTATATTGCTCACCGCAATAATTGGCATTTTCAATTTGGTCGTGATTTGACAATAAACCTACATAATGGTAACTATCACATAAATACTTTGCAATCAAATATAACAACTAAATTTATATTATTAATATTATTTTAAAATTAAATAAAAAGTGACAACTTGATAAATCTTGTGCATTATTTGCATCCATACAACCTAAAAATCTTGCAAATCATTGCCTTCAAGTGATAAATTTGGTCCATTTCCTTCAGGTAATATGTATGGATTGTGGTCTATACTCCATGGTTTTAATCCTTGCATGTAAAAGTTTTACCCATTGCTAAGGTCCAACAAAAGAAACTTGCTAACAATTGTATTAGTTTAGCAAAATATATTCTGTAAACATGAGATATACTGCCCAAAATATAAATAGCAACATGTCAATCTTTATGGCAAATAACATGTAATAGATGCTTGAAATCTAGTTTAACCAATCTTTTTCTTGAGAATTAAAAGAAACTTTAACAAGGAAATGACTAATATCAAAATAAAAATAAAATGGCCAAACTATTAAACAATATTACTACCTAACGGAATAGAAAAGACAAAGAAAATAAAATAAAGTGTCCAAAAGTTAAAAAAATATAGCTATACTTAGACAAAAAATAAAAAGCTAGGGAATATCAAATAATGTTGGAAAAATATGATGGAGCATCAAACATAAAATATCCAGCAATAATGATGGTAGAAAATTTTGAGATTATTTGATGAAAATGAAAAATGTGAACAGTGAATGTGAGGGAGATGAGGCGGTAAAACAAGGACCAAATCTAAAATTTACAATTCATTTTTTAACCATAATTTTTTATTATAATTAATTTAAGATATTATTAAAAATAAAAATAAAATAAATAATCAAAGTCTAATTAATTCTACCACCAGCTCAACAATTTTTGAAAAAAGCATTTACATCTGTATAAGTGTCCCGCAACTTTACGTGACACGTGTCAAAATCAAAGAAAATTAACCGATTAAAAAACAAATAATTTAAAAACTTAATTTTAAAATAAATAAATAAATACTCCCCAAACAACTTTGCGAAGAGACATTTACATTTATACCAAGCGTTCCGCAATTTTATGGAACACATGTCAATATCCAACCACACCAAGCGCTCAAGGCAACCTTTTAGAGTTTTGAGCCACTGATATTGTGTTTGCTGATCCGCTATCTCAGATATACCGTATTTATATTATAATGCTGCCACATTGTCCCATCCATAGTAATTAGAAATTATCTCAAAATATTTCAATGAAGAGTCAATGTATCTTAGAGGAATTAGGCTACGCAATTAAATTGAACGATGCCACATTTTGTATTTCAAAATTACAGTGTAAATAAGATGAGATAATTTGTGAATAGTTTGAGTTTGTCAGTTAATTAAGTCAAGTTAAATTTAATAATATTTAATTCAAAAAATTTACTAATCTAAATAAACTTTTTTATTTTTTATATATAGTTATATATAATAAAATCTATAAAGATAACTAAATAATAATAGTAATAATAATACTTTATTTGTTATTTTTAAGAAATAATAATTTTTTTTGAAAAATTGATAATCATAGATTTTGTTTTGAATCTTAATGAGCTCGAACTAATTCAATTATATACAAACTCAAGTTCATCCAAACTTATACAAATTGAGTTCTTCCGCTTCTCTATGACAAGCTCGATAAGACTAAATAAGGTTCACCCAAACATTTGTTTATTTAACAAATCGAGCTTGAACTTGCTAAATTTTAGCTCAATTCGACTCATTTACACCCCTTCTTCAAAACAATTAGCATTACACAATGAACAGGCCATAATCCAGGGAATATATCAAAGTAAACCATCATAAAATACGGAAATAAAAGAGAAGGTTTGGGTGCAAAGAATCACAATGAAGTGCAACACTTTTTTAGTAACCATCACTTCATTTATCCAAAATGTGGGAGAAACAATTTAAAAGATAAGAAACATCAAAATTATCATCAAAATTAACCTTTAACTACAAACATTTTTGAGGTAAAACTTCATAATCAATAATGTCAAGTCCAGGACACAGTATTCACAAGAAATTGCACCTAGTCTACTCAAACTACAACTCCTATAATAAGACTCTAACTAGAAAAGTAAATGCTTGAACCAAATACAACCTTCAGGTCCTACACGTCCGTAAAGCATGATTTAGATGGTAATGGCAAAAAGGATGTATCAACAACAGCACACAGCCAAAGGTGCTCCCCGCTAACCAAAACGATACGAATCCCCCCCATATTTGCTCCTGAAATTGTAAGGATCATACTTAGTATTTTCATAGCCAGTCGCCTTAATTTCAGCAGGCTTCGGCTCCAATACTGGTGCTCCAAAGGTTGCAGCATCTCCGCTTTTCTCTCGTTGACGATGCTTTGTTCTCTCTTTTTGGCTCTTAGATCTCACTTGTGCATATTGAGGAACCTCGCCTGATCCATAAAATTCAGCGTATTCTTGTCTTCTCGAAGATCTGTGCTTGCTTGATGAAGAGGGATCTTTCAAGCTGGACAATCTAATTTTAGGAGGTTTTACTTCTGAAAATGTCTCATTAGGCATTGCAGCACGAGCTTGCCTGGTTTCAGAAAGGGGAGTTGGAGTTCTGTGTTTCCTGCTGGAAGAAGGCTGAGCTTCATCTTCAGGCATAATGAGAGAATCTTTCAATGGAGTGAGGCCCCCTTTGGTGCTCTTTCCTGGAACGAACCGAGCAAAGATGCTACCCAATGCTTCCAAAGAAAGTTTCAGAAGGTCCCAGATCAGTTGCTCAAATGATGGCCATCCAGCTTCTTTTTCCTCCTTGTCAGTCGGATTGATAGGCGAAGGTACCTCCTTGCTCCCAGTTTGCTCAAGTTTAGTTCCACTATGCCCTTTCTGCAGTTATATGTAGTGAAATATTTCTTTAGATATAAAAATATACACCCGCTCAAACAGCTTTTATAGGCTGACCAATCCAATTTCATTATTTTCTACTACTGCAGGTATTATATATGCAAAGTAGATTAAATTTTTCCTTAAAAAAACACTTGGCTGTTAAATTACATACACTTAGCATGTGTGTGAAATGGAAAAGAAGATCGAACATGGGTTGGAGGATCCAAATTAGAAGTCAACAACACCAAGTATAGATGTAAAACTATTAATCTAAACATAGCTTCCTCAGCCCAAATTATGAAATTCACATGGATATCGAGAGGGCTTCAAAACTATTATCTTGAAAATATATATGATGATTCAAATACAATAGAAATGTAAACTACAAAACTGAAGAATGTACCATCTTGGAGAGAAAAGAGGAGCCGAATCCTTGTTGAAGTTTGCACAAAGTGTACCCTATTAAGATAGCACCAGCAACCATAAGGAGATCTGCATGAAATACTGCAGCATTAGGGGTCGTCTGATCATGCAATTAACAAAAGCACATATCAACAAATAGCTAGCTTGATCGATTATCAAACATCATAACAAGCTATAAGCCGTCTTCCTACTTTGACAGAAAATGCGGTCATATTTAATTCCTATCTAAGCAAAGAGAATATTAAGATACTTTAGAAAACTCTGGTGCTGAAATTACAAGGACAATATGTAAATACAAATGTGTGGGGGGTATTTATAAACCTGTGGCCGTAATGGAGCTGTTCTCATAATCACAGTCCTCTTTGTTCAGAGAAATTTGACGAAGAGCAGCATTGCCTCTGTCAATAACCAGTAGCGAACAGGTAGGCCTAACATATATGACATCAAAGTCACTCGAGAATTTTGCATCCTCACTTGGTCCATCTCTGTATCCAACGACATTGGATTTCCCTCCAGCAATAGTAGTCACACCTGTAATAATGTCCCTACTTAGGTTTGCATTTTCATATGACACTTCCCTATTTCCTAGGAATAAACTCTTATTATTACTAAATTTAAAGAGAATTACAGTACATACCTGCTTCTCCAATCTTTCTAATGGCAAGATTTGATGTATCTGCAACATAAATGTTCCCTTTATCATCCATGGTGACCCCCTTGGGATGATTAAAACGAGCATCACTCGGTTTTCCATCCACATGGCCAGAGTGTCCCTGAAATGAGCCGGCCACCAATCTCGCCCTGCTATCTGCGTCAATTACAAAATTGATATAAAAAGGTCAAGAAAACCAATAATCACATAAAAATATAACAATATCCACAAACTTTTACAAGATAAAAAGATTTGGCACAGGCACAACGAAGTTTGCAAAAACAGCTGTTTCATCAGATGTGGTCTCAACTAAACTGACTCGTATCTCCACGAAAGAAAAGGAAAAGAACTAAATTGATGCAGTCGCAAGCTCTACGAATCAAGAGCTTCAAGATAATTTTAACTTAATAAAAATTCACAGGGCTGTGATATAAAAAACTAGAACATGTATCCTTTTCATAATATATATATATATGCTACATTAAGCAAGAAAAGAGAATGACCAAGCCCTATTTATAGATGCCACAACAGAAAAGAACGACAAACTTATCCAAGTTATCAATCTTGGATAGATTCAAATCAATGAATAACATTAACATGAGGGACAAGGGAAGAATCTCACATCGGGATAATGGGGGTGTAATTCGAACAATGTTGCTATTGACAGCATCAACAGCGAAGAGCTCTCCATCTTGCGAGACGCGAATGGAGTATGGCACAACCCCAAGTTCGTTTCCCTCAACAACAGTCTCAACGAGATATCCATCTTCAAATTGAAGAACATTCCCATCTGCAAGAAGGCAAAACTGAACAGCTAATAACATACACAACTAAACTCATTGTTTCACTGGCATTTATAATACAACATCTCTTGAAAAAAAATATACCGAACCATATTTTCAGGTAAATATTCTTGTATATTGGGATTCAAAAGAATGGCATTTTAATTAGAATTAGCCTTTTGTATTCACATATCTACTAGCATAAGATGAAATAGTCTTGCTTCCTAAAGATGTCCGCACAAGAACAGAGAGAGACGCAAATGGCAGAACAAGTATTAAAACACTAATACGACGTCGGTTATACCTGATTGGTGAGGTGTTCTGGAGGAAGACCTAGTCCATTTCACAAGAGATGACAAGTGCTTTACCAAAGGCCCTGAATTTAATTCAAACAAAAGTAAATAAATAAATTGATTAAATTAAACAAGAAATGAAACTTCTAAACACAAGACAATTCATCAAAAAAATTGCTAAAACTGCACAGTTTCTGCTGCTTACAAAATCTCATGGAACAAACAAGCCTCCTCCCATGAAAAAAGAAAAAAAAAAACAAACAAAAATCAAAAGCCATAGCCGTTTTTAAGGAATGTGGGTCCTTTTATTACCTGCAGATGCGGCTTGAGCTTGAAACTCAGACACACAGGCTACCAGAAGAGCAAAGAAAATCAGGCAAAAATGGGTAGGCTTCATGCCTTTTCTCCCTCAAATTTTAGCTCAAGAAAGGGTCTTTCTGTCCAAGTCTAAGCAGATCAGAAAAAGCGAGAGATCAGATATTTCTGTAGGGATTGTAGATTTCATGCAGAGGGTTCTTAAAAAATGCTGTCTAAAACACAGATTTAAACACTTTGATGATTTTGCTTTGAACTTAAGCCGACACACTCACGCACACACAAACACTCCCGTTTTTGTTTGTACTTGTACAAGTTGGAGGCAACTTTTTCTCATTGCTTTTCTTACCACTATCTTTCTTAAAATATTTTTAGCTTTCTTTAAGATTTTGTTAATTCCACAATGTCTGAAAGGAGTAATGGAAAATCTAAATCAGTACTGTGAAATTAATTACCTTGAAAAAAAGGGGGGAAAAAAAGAAAAAGTGCTTTTTAAAAAAAAAAAATACCTAAAGTTGATTTTTGTGCGTGTGAAGTACGAAGAGAAAACTGAGTAGGGCCTCCAGGCCCTAGTTTTAAGGGACCCAAGCCCAGTCCATTTCGATTTTTTTTTTTTTAAATTTATCCAAACCAAATGTGTGAATAAAATATAAATATATGTGAATTGTTCCAGATCATATAAAATTTATTCTTTTCTTTAAATTCATAGCTATATCTCTTGTTTTTAATGTTGAATTATGCAGAACTTGTTTTTTTACGTAGTTATACATATTTAATTTATAATCATGATACAATGTAGAGATAATTATTTATTAATATTTGATATTTTGTAAATAATATTATGTGTGCTTTTAACCGTGAAATGATAAAAATGATGTAGAAGTAACTATTCACTAAGTTTGCATTTTCATAAATCAATAAATTATATATCTTTTAAATAAACAAAATCATAAATTATTTATCATTCATCAAGTAAAATACAAAATCTGAATGAATTAAATTAAAAACTAAAATATATTTTACTAAGTTTATAATGCGATAAACTAAAATACTTTTTAATTATTTTATTTGCACCCTTATATGTATCACTAAGTCCTTCGTATTTGTATAAATTAATATATTTTAAGTTTTTAAATATGTAATTATGAAATGATGTGGAAATAATTATTTACTAATAGTTATATTTTCATAAAATCTGTAAAATATATATAAACTTTAGTTTTCAACTAAAAATCATAAAATATTTATCATTCATCAAGTATAAGACTGAAATATAATTAAATTAAATCAACAACTAAAATATTCTCTATTAAGTTTAAAATGCAATACGAGAAACCAAAAAAATGCAAATATTAGACTCAATGATTGGATCACGGTCTAAAATTTATATAATTAGATGACTAAAAAGAGAACTTAAAAATGAAAAAGCAAAATTAACAAATGAATTGATTGAAAAATTGAGTAAAAAGATATAGAATGTAAAATAATTCAAATTAAAACGACAGACTTTATCAATTACCGAAGAAAAAAAATAGCTACTACAAGTTGATGATAAAATCAATGAAGTATTTTTTCAAAATATTATTTTAATAAAGAATAATTCACAAACTATCATTCTTACAAAATTATTTTTCATACCGTCACTTTATTGTCAAATGCATTCTCATGTAAGCAAAAACTTATTAGTTGGAATTTATAAATTTTTTCTATTTAAAGGCTCAGCCAAAATTGTACTTGCCAAAAACTTTTTTTTTTCTTTTCTTTTTCTATTTTTTGATGAAATTTCGCTATTTTTAAACTCAAAAGGTAGCAAGTGAGTTTAGTTATTTTTTACGTCCTTAATCTGCATGTCTCAATACTAGCAAAGTAAAAATTAATAATTAACTTTTTTTGTCTTTTAGAATATCATAAAATTATAGTAAAAATTTGTATAATAAAATTTCATTGATGTTGAAAATTAATTTTTTAGAATTCTTGATAATGCTTCAGTTGTTGAATTAACTTTGCTATTTGTTGTTGTACAAAATTCTGTATTTTAGTTAATGTAATTATTATCTTGATAAAAAAGAAAAAGAGATGAGGTGGAGGCCCAAGTGCCTCTGAATCTCAATCCAATAAATTTCAGTTAATAAATTTCGATTGTCTAATGAAATAAAAAAGAAGAAAAAAAAGAAAATATGAATTCCAACTAATCAAAAATGATAACATGGGAAATAATTTTGAAAAAGTGATAGTTAGAGAATTAATCTTTATGAGAATAATATTTTGAAAAAAAAATTCTCAAAATCAATTGATATCTCTTATTCTATAAAATTATAAAATTAAATTACCAAGATGAGAAATTAAACACAAAACATAAAATTAAATAAAAATAGTAAACAATAAGATATCAAAATATATAGAAATTTTTTCAACAATAAAAATCAAATGATATATTTTATTAATGATTGAATAGAAAATATAAATAGCAAAACTAAACTAACAATAATGGATCTAAAACACGGGGAAAAAAAGAACAAATAAATAATTTAAGAAACGAAGTAATGAGATATACAAAGCATTTCAAATTTGTTATTCTATTACATACTTCGTCTCTTATTCTAATTTAATATATTTATATTAAATATATTTATTTTTTAATTAATTATTTTTATAAAGAAGAAAAGCGACAAAACAACATGCTGGAAAATAGAGATTACAGATAGGATGGCCCTCAAAATATCCTACATGTAAACGCTATTCCAAATTTGACTGAGAAGAGTGGTTGAAAGAGATATTATGACTTTTTTTAAATATCAGAAAAATACATTTATCAAGTACAAATAATTTATTCAATACTTAATAAATATTCAATTGTTAATAATAATAATAGATGATTTTTAAATTTGAATTATATTTTTACTTATTTCAACAAATTATGATTTTTTATGCAAAAAATAATAATCAATATCAATCAAAATTTTTAATTTAATTAAAATTTTAAAAATCTAAAATTTAATTTAAATTTCCTAAGTACATCTATTTATGTAACAGATAAATATAGAGGTGTGGTGGTTGGACGTTACCCAAACACGAACTCTGTTCACTATAAATATATTGAAAAGGGCACGTAATTCTCAAAATAGATCTCCAGAGGAGTACGGTTCTTCTCTTCTCGTTCTTTGGTTCGTAAAATTCTTCTTTCTCTTAATATTTTTTATTATGTTTTAGTTTTGTTGCACGATTCCTTTATGTAATTTCAATTAGTTGTTTTTGATTGGTGGAGAAAATAAGAAATTAAGAAAAAGATAATATGCTGAAGCATAGATCTGCACAATTTGCTTAGTTATCATTGACTACACGCGATTGATTATCGCTAGATTTGGTGTTATAATTGAGTGGAAATCCATTTTGTTGCTTTGATGAGTTGATTTCTTTTAATTTATTTTTCGCTATTTTAGGTTAATTCTTTGTCATATTAAGATATATGTGGCTTGTTTCTGGATAAAGAGCAAATGATGTGTGATTCTAGATTTTTGTTTGAATTAATCATGCTGGAAATATGAAATGGAATATACGCTTTATTTACGAGCAGAAATATTTTGTCCCGTGGATCTTGTTTTAGTTGAATTAGGAAACATGGATTTTATGGGGGGAAATTTTGGAAGAGTGTCGTCTGAAAGTCTGAGAATCTATGTGAGCGTCACTTTCTGAATTTGCAATGACAATTGGGTTGCGAAGTTTTAGTCAAAAGTGGACAGCACAAATTTCAGTCAACCAAGGTTTGGAAATTTGTAGAATGCTTTGTGCAATTTGCTGAAGCGCTTTGCTTTAATTCTGGTTTTGCAGGTTGGTTGAAATAGTTTAAGCCAAAAATATGGGAGGTGGATTTAGAGTGTTGCATCTGGTTCGGCCTTTTCTTTCGTTTCTGCCAGAGGTTCAGAATGCAGACAGGAAGGTTCCATTCAGAGAGAAGGTTATATACACTGTAATATCCCTTTTTATTTTCCTTGTCTGCAGTCAGCTGCCACTGTATGGCATACACTCCACAACAGGTGCGGATCCATTCTATTGGATGCGTGTTATTCTTGCCTCAAACCGGGGCACTGTAATGGAGCTTGGAATCACACCAATCGTGACATCTGGAATGGTTATGCAACTTCTAGTGGGCTCAAAGATCATTGAAGTTGATAACAATGTGCGAGAGGATCGAGCCCTTTTGTAAGTTCAAGATAAGCTTAGCATTTTTCTTTTTAACAATTTAATCTTGTTCTACAGTTTGTTTATTTGGCTGGAAATGACTGAATAATAAATTTAGGTGTCTGCCATGTGAATTTATGTTTGGGCTGTATTAGGTGGCATTTCAGAAGAATTTGTCTTAATATTAGGGTCTTTATAAATGGTTGTGCTGAAGAATTATATTCCTGCTAAACAACCAGGCTCATTTTCTATTTTTGCATTTTAATTCTACCTGAAGTCAATATATTCATGATTCCATTGATTGAGTTATTATGCACTTTTTCTCTCAATAATTTGTGTTCTTCTGTTTGGATGTAAACAATAATGTTTCAATGAACAAAAGATTCTCTGTTTCTCTTCGCTATGCAGTTTATTTTATTAACATGTTTTCTTGATGATGATTTTCCTTTTACTTTCCAGAAATGGTGCGCAGAAGTTATTGGGCATCTTGATAGCAGTTGGTGAGGCTGTTGCATATGTTCTCTCAGGAATGTATGGGAGTGTTAGCCAACTTGGAGTTGGGAATGCAATTCTTATAATTCTGCAACTCTGCTTTGCTGGCATTATTGTTATTTGCCTGGATGAACTTCTCCAGAAAGGATATGGTTTGGGATCTGGTATTTCACTCTTCATTGCAACGAATATTTGGTAAGCAATGATTATAATATTTAGGCCAATTGCATAGTTAGCCCTTAAAGTTTCACTTTAGATTTGAATCACTTTAGTTTTCAATCTTCATAAATTTATCTTTTACTCCCTAAACTTAATATTTAATTTCAATTTAGTCCTCAAAACAACATTCCAGTTGTTTTTGGCTGGAAAACTGTCCACCTGTGACATTTCTAAGGGTAAAATTGTCAATCTAAGGTTTTAGTTTCCATTTTAGTCCCTCAAGTTTTTTTCCCCTCTAGCCAACGAGTCACAAAAAGGCAGAAACAAGCCATATTCCTTCCCACAATACAAATCCCATGTGTTGAATATTGTTTATCTAATAAATAATTTTTATGGAGGGAGAATTTAATAATCATGAAAAAAAGGTTAATGAACGAATTCTTAAGTGGGATCATATTAAGGAATTTAATAATCTTACTTAAGGTTACTTAATAAAGGCATAATATTGAGATCATTAAGTAATAAATATCTTCTGAAATACAGAATTTGAGAGAAAAATTAATCTCAGAATTTAGATTATGAGATATTATGCAATAATGTATAAAATATGAATTGTTATCTATGTATGAAAAATAATAAATTAAAAAAAACCTCCCATTTAAACTTTTTGAAAATTATATTGATATTTCATTAGAGATGATCCTTCTAATTAAATTTACTAAACTACTTCATTTTAAAATCTATGTTTTTAATTGTAAAACATTTATGACTATAAAAATAGTAACTATTTTTAGACTTCTATATCTATATTCTATATAAATTAATCTTACATAGATATAGATGTAAAAATCATGAATACGGTCATAAAAATTGAACATTGTTAGAAAAATTGTGTATACTGAGATATTTTTGTTAACTAGAAATATAGTTATTACTTACTTTAGTTTGTCAATTTTCTTTTATATTTTGATAGATGTTAAGGAACAGTTTCATTATCATGTCAACAAGTCAAGAAGATTATAAAATATAATCTTAGTTTGTTTAAAAGTTTTATGTAACTTGATATATTATCTTGTTGGTGTTTTTATAATTTTATTATTACAAACCTTAAACAATAATCAATTAAATATAAAATGTGGTTGAATTTAAAAAAAAAAAGATAATATCATATATAAAAAAATTGTCATAGTATCATGCGTGATATTGTTATTGGAGATTAATAACATGTATCATATAAAACACATTAAAATATTTATGCATAGATATTAAATTTCATATATGTAGTTAGAAGTTTGTCTCAACATACTTTTGTAAATATATTATGAGTAATTTTATCAATATTTTAATTTTAAAATATAAATATGGTTACTTATTTTAAATTAAATACATATCAAATTTTTATATATTAACCCAGATAAGAGACGATAAAATATATATTGCCAGAGTCTCAAGAATTCATTAATTAAACTTTTTTATAATTATTAAATTCTTGCTCCCCATAAAAATTATTTATTAAATAAATAATATTCAACATATTAGATTTATATTCTGAGAAGGAACATGGCTTGTCCTTGCCTTTTGTGATATGTTGGCTGGACATAAAAAAAAAGAAAGAAAGAAAAAACTTGAGGGATTAAATTGAAACTTAAAAACTTAAATTAACAATTTTAACTTTAAAAACATCATGGTGGACAGTTTTCCGGCTAAAAACTGCTGGAATGTTGTTTCAAGGACTAACCTAAAGCGAAATATTAAGTTTAGGGACTAAAAGTTGAAATTATAAAGATTGATGACTAAAGTGATTCTCAAGTGAAACTTTAGGGATTAATTATGCGGATTTCCCTCATCAGTTGTGGTCACTGGTTTTTGGCACATGAGTAAGGGCATTTACCTAAGAGTATATTGTTTTACAGTGAAAACATCATCTGGAAAGCATTTAGTCCAACTACTATTAATAGTGGGCGCGGAGCTGAATTTGAAGGTGCTGTGATTGCTTTATTCCATTTGTTGATAACACGGACGGATAAAGTTCGTGCTTTGCGAGAGGCATTCTACCGGCAGAACCTCCCAAATGTTACAAACTTACTTGCCACGGTTTTAATATTTCTTATTGTCATTTACTTCCAAGGCTTCCGCGTGGTTTTGCCCGTAAGGTCGAAGAATGCACGTGGACAACAGGGTTCATATCCAATTAAGTTGTTCTACACTTCCAATATGCCCATTATTTTGCAGTCTGCACTTGTATCCAATCTTTACTTCATCTCACAGGTATTAAAACTCTCTTGGCAGTTGACTGAGTTTGAGACATCAACTGCTCTTTTGTACTGAGGCAAAAAATAGTATCGATTGTATTCGTGCAGCTTCTTTATAGGAGATATGGTGGAAATTTCCTGGTGAACCTTCTGGGACAGTGGAAGGAATCAGAATATTCTGGTCAATCTGTTCCTGTCGGTGGTCTTGCTTATTACATTACTGCACCATCAAGGTAATCCAACTCTTGCTTCTTTCTGTGGTTTGCATCTTCCTATTTTACCTTTATTATACGTTTTTCTTTTTTTGGTTTGGTGAAACCTGCTTACTCTAGAAATGAATTGTGTTGCAGCTTGTCAGATATATTGGCCAATCCTTTCCATGGACTATTTTATGTTGTGTTTATGTTGTCAGCATGTGCTTTATTCTCAAAAACATGGATTGAGGTCTCGGGATCCTCAGCTAAAGATGTGGCTAAGCAACTGAAGGTATTTTAATACTCAATTTGATGGTTTAGTCTCAATTTATAAGTTGTGCATGAGCTTCTAGATTGCATTCTCTTGGTTTATTGTCCTCGAGCATCCATTGAGTGTAATAAGTGTTGTTGCTTCCCTTCTCTCCCTCGTTACCACAATAATTACAATCTCCCATCCAACTGAACATTTGTCTTCATTCATGTTGGATATAGAACGTGTAAAGAACACAATGAAGTGTGGAGGTGTAACAATTTTCAAGTTGAATTCTTCTTAATCGTACTTGCATAGGGTGTCATTTTCTCATTTTTAACTAAATATTTTGTGGTATGACGATGCCTGAATATAGTTTTGGATGAGTAAGGTCCGCATGAGAACATTTTGATAATGTTGCAGAAACAGATTAGTTGACTCTCTGTTGATAAATAATCTTATTATTGGGGGAGCAGGAAATTAGTTGAACAGTTATTATCCTGATTCCTGAAGCCATCTTTACTAAAATGTGTGCGGAAAATTTTCAGGAACAACAAATGGTGATGCCTGGACATCGAGAATCAAATTTACAGAAGGAGCTGAACCGCTACATCCCCACTGCAGCAGCCTTTGGTGGCATATGTATTGGTGCCTTAACGGTGTTGGCGGATCTTATGGGGGCAATTGGTTCTGGCACTGGGATTTTGCTGGCAGTCACCATCATATATCAGTATTTTGAGACATTTGAAAAGGAGAAAGCTAGTGAGCTTGGTTTCTTCGGTTTCTAGGACGCCTAAACTTCTGAGCTCTGGGTTAAACATTGCCCAAAACTTTTGGCAAGCTGGAGAATGTAAAAGAAGAATTCCCTGTTGGCGCCCTACACTCCAAACAGAAGATGGTAGTTTAGTTTTGCCATATGTTCATTATGTCTTTCTTCATAATAGTCGTAGACTTATGTTTTCAGGTGGATGACCCCAAATTATAGTTCCAGTGTATGCTGACAGTTCTTGACTCTGAATATTTTGGTAACAAAGTCAGTTAGCATGGGTGCAGATTTTATGATGTTGTCGGGACGAAATCTTGATATTTATGACATTACTCAAAACCGAGTCGCACAAATTTTGGTTATTTATATGAAACCATTAGTACTCGAGTTTTGATTTTTAGGATTTCTTGCTTTGGTTATCTCCATTTTTCTTATGCATGCATGCATGCCTGGTTGTGAGATGTGAGATCTGGTGCTATAAGTTTGGATATTTTGTTTAAAATAAAATAATTGTGTATAATTGAAAATAAAATGTATTTGGATAATATGTTTTTGTATTAATAGTCATACAATTAAGAACAGGGGAAATTATAGCGTGAAAATGGAAAGAGATGTAAAAATGAGTTGGAAAAATAATTTGATAATGAAAATATCTATTAGGAGAGATTTTGATAGCTTTTTATTTTTATTTTCTTTTACGAAGTGAAAATAGAACCAAATGGGCACTTAGAATTGATATTATTAAGCAATGGACTTCGAAAAATTTTTAAACCAATTTTCACCAACCTTTTGACACAGTATTTAGGGATGGCAATGGGGTGGAGCAAAATTCGAACTCGAGCTCAACCCGTCTCGAACGAGATGGGTTTGGGATGACTTAATTAGGGTTTACCGATCTCACCACCCCGTCCATATAAATATTTTTTTTTATATATAGTAATAATAACAATAATAAATATATTATATATAATTTATTTTATATTTTCTAATTAGAAATAATGACCAACTATACTTGATGAAGAGGAAAATGTTAAAGAATGTGGGATGAGTTAATTTAGATAGATATTCTATATGGTAAAAGTTGTAGGACTTAAAAATTTTGAGTTTTTTTGTTTCAATTTACTATCAAACTCACAATATATAAAAATTTAGACGTTGTGCTGGTTATTACTTTAATTTTATTTTTATATCCTATTTTGCTTCTAAAATCTTATTTTGTTTGCATGAAATTTTTAATTTTTTGTATCAGAAATTTAAATTTTAATTACTGTCAAGTGGTTTTGCTTCGATATTTTCATTAACTAATTTCAATTTTTTTAATTCTTCCCAGGTTGACGGTTTAACGGGACGAGGCAGGGCAGGACCTTTTTGAGGCAAAACGAGACATGGGACGGGGTATTATCTCGTGGGGCAGGGTATGGTGCTAGCCAAACACGCCCTACTACCATCGCTAACAATGTTTATTGCCTATATAGCATTCTACTAGTCTAATAACATAATAGAAGGGTCTAACTAGTGTGGATAGAAGCTCTACAAGCTCATTTGGTTTCATTTTTAAATTCCATTTTTATATTTTTTACTATTCAAAAATTGAAATGTATTATTTTTTACATATTTTTACTCAATATTATTTTTATTTTTAACACATTTTTATTCAATATCATTTTTATTTTCATTTTCATTCTTAAAATATATTTCCTAATAACTTATATATCTTCTCCTAAAAACCTACATATTTTTCTCTCTTTATTTTATTATTTTTATTTTTCCCTACCTACAATCTTTAAACCCAACATCATCATTACTTTTTCAATAATCTATCTAAATATAATTTTGTTTTCAATTTATTTTTACTAACTAATTTTTTAAATTTTGGAAATAATGGAAATGAAAATTCAAAATGATAATAAAACCAAACAGGCCCTAAGTTTCTTGAGTCAGGCAAGGTAATAGGATTATAAGTAGAGTCATTAAAATTTAGTAGGTCTAATTTGTTTGAAATGGGTTGAGCTGTTGTTGAATAATACTGTCGGGTGTGGATTCGATATGTCCAATAAATCTTTCTATGATACTTTAATTGGGTCAAGAAGCTCATAGTGGAGTTGGATCTTGCGGTCTAAAGGAAGTAAGGCCTATGTACTGGGTACGGAATGAGAACGAACCTTTAATTAGCACAAGATTTTCACCCGATCTCACCGATAGTTTATGGAGAAAAAAACTTCGAACAACATCACCAAAATTTCATGTTCAAATGAAGTATGGCCGTATCCAATTACCCAACACGATAAGTGGAATTATAGTTATATTGTGATTGGTTATTCTGCGTAAAATATAATTCAATTAAAGATATGACTAAGTTCTTTTCATAAATTATTAAATAGTGATGGACTTTTGTTCCAAAAATACGTTTGTATAGAAATTCAAGTTAAAAACTTAGTACTTCGATGCTTTGTTGGTTGTGCGATAAAACTCTTGATGGATTTGAACCCATTAAGTTTAGGATGCAGACCTTATGTGGATTCGGTGATCAATTCTAACTAAAGATGTAGACTTTTTAATTAAGTGTGTGTGTCTATATATATATATATATATATCAGTACATATAAATTATGATTGTGTTCACTGTTCCAGGATATATAGGATTCCTTTTGATGGCTGAGTGATGGTGGACAGCCATGCATGAGCTAGTTGAGCTGAAGGCCAACTAGCAAAGAAAAAGCTGCTTACTTGAGATTCTGAATCACCTCAACTTTGGGCTAAAATTCCATTCATCACATCAATCTTTTTTCTGCACTATTAGAGGCACATTTTGCTGCTTTTTAGTCTTTTCTGCTGTGGAAAAAGGTAGGTGAACTATCTCTCAGGATATCTAATGCCAATGGGACAAAAGAAAAAAGAAAAAGAAAGGCATTGGTCATTATAGTTTTATATATATATATATATATATATATATATTATCATATTGTGGTGAAGATGAATAGAGTTCATTTCATGGGAGAAGTGTGATGAGAATGTTTATCTTTAAATGAGGCTCTCAATTAACTAATTTTCTTGGCAACAAGAATTCTTGCCAATCACAATCGCAAAGTGACAGCAAATATGAAAGAAAATCATGCCTGCACATACATACACACGAAATATGTCTTTTTCAATTAAACTTAAATGTTGTTGTCTCTGGTGGGATCAGGTAAGCAATCCAGTTGAATTAACGACATTGTCACCATAGGATTGCCTTTGAATAGTAATTTGATCTTTTGAGAAGAGAGTGTATGACTTCATAATCATATTTAGAAGGGTAATTTTATTAAGAGTTGTTACCTAATTGTGTTTTGGCATGCCTGAATAGTTGATTTCATCTCAATAATATGAAAAAATCTAAAATTTTAAAATAATTTATAAATTATCATCCTTTTTTTCACTTTTTGAACTATTTTTATGGTTAAGCTTTCGATTAATGTGTGTTTGCAAAATAATACCTCTTTACGGCTGATTTTCTGTGTCAAAGTAATGAATTTAGTCATAACGATTGGCATCATTTGTAAAAGCAATGGTAGTATGCCTCTTCATAAGACATTGACTAAAGTATATTAATAAAATAATATTTCGATAAGGCTGAACATTTATGTCAAATGAAGAATTAAGTTGTCTTTATATAAATATACATGTTGAGAAATACAAAAAATTTAGTTGGACCTAGCAAAATCAATCATAAGTATAATTTATATTTGTTTACTCTTTGTAAAGTGTAAATCAATAATATTATAGATGTATACTCTATTGCATTATAAATAAATTCTACTAAACCTATAATAAATTGGAATTCCATTTAATGCAAGTAATTTTTTTTTTTATTTCAATTAAAAGGAACAAAGTCGAAGATATGGGAATCTTGTAATCTCCAAGAAAAGAAGAAGATGAAAATAAATATGGAGAGAGAAAAAATGCAAATCCTATGGGATTCTCTGCTATTTTGATTGGTTCATCAGTCAAATCCATGAAAATTATTCCACAATTTAAGTAGTTTTCAGAGTTCAAATTTGTTCTGGTCTGTAATGGAAATGTCAATATATAATGTGAAAGGGAAAGAGATTTTCATTTGCTTTTCATATAATTAAAACCACAAGAGCTTTCTTGTGGTTTTTAATTAACCAAAATTAGGTCAGAAGATCATGT
>JACGDI010005268.1:284363-298593 GCA_014898725.1 Jacaranda copaia | reverse complement strand
CCCCCCCCCCCCACCCCTAATGGGAGGCCTCTGATTGAAAACGAAGAAGTTTCTTTGTGTTTTCCAGGTTTGTTCTTGTCTTTTTGATGTGTTTACAAATTCCTGGCCCGTTCCATCTTTGGGGTTCTTTATATACAAGCCCTGTATTTATTACAACATCTGTGTTAAGAAATCTTTTTGACAATCTCCGCGTTTTTTTGTCTCAAGTTCCAAACTTGTCTTCTCTTTGGTGGTAAACTTTCGTCATCCACTCAAAGATCAAACCTTTTTTTTTTGGCACTTCTGTTTTGAACCCGCACAAACACGCACAAGTGTGTATCTGTATACGTATACTTACGTGTGTAGAGATTTATACGAAGTTATATGCATTTTCTTGGGTTTTGGTCACGGGGTTTAAAGATATACATCAATTTACTGGAAGATGATAGTCTTTACCGGTTTCTTGGGATTCACGCTGATGTGAACGGAAGCCTAAATTCTGCAGCTTGTTCTTTTTCTTGGTAGTAAGAATAAACGTTTTTTTTCAAAAGTAATTCAATAGTCAAATGTTGTCTGTTTGCACGCTCATGTAGAGAGGATCATAGCAATTCTTGGATTTTTGCCCTTTGGGCGTGGGCGTGACTCCTTGTCTGTAATAGTACTGAGTTTTTAACGTACGCATAGGCCAACCAAACGTTGTGGTCGCGTGAGCGCCACGTGAACCAAGGGTGATCATCCGATGATGTTGTCATGTGAGTGAATAATGTCGGTTCTATGTATTTGCAGTGTCAGAACTTTTCTGGGCTTTGTGTGTCTTTTTTGATCCGTCTGATGATATGGTGGTCTACATTTGCGGGTCCTTAATTCTACATGTTTTATCTACCCTGTAAAAATGTGAGATGCTTTTGGGTTTTGAGCTGCACATTGGGTCCTAGGAATCCAATGAATTATATGTAGCCATGGACCATGCAATGCCAATAGTTGATCACAGTAGCCATTTTAGCTAATATTATCAATTGAACTATCCTCATTCAGTAAGTCTGTTTTATTCTTAAATGGTTTCGAGAAATGTTAACAACAGTTGCCACGTTTCCAACTTGAGGCATGCGCCATGTCGTATATTAGCTTTATTTGTGGTGGCTGGCACTTATGTTTGGTATATTGTAGCTGTAGTTGCCATTGTGATCCGCCTTTGTTGCCTTCATTGGTCATAAAAGGAATGCCACTGATGTCATGACAATATATTGTTTATCGAAACGTGTTTGTGTGGATGTAGAATTTTGTGGGTTCTTTCCGGTGATAGTTTTTTGTTTATGATGTGGTTGGCTCTTAGTTTATTTATATCCAAATTGAACCAGCCATACCATCTTTCAATAATTCTTTTAGTGAAAAAATCTCTTGAACAATAAGTGCATGTAAGAAATTTGCTCATGACTGGTTCTGTCTGTCGGTGGTTGTGAATGTAGGACAAAATTTGCTCAAACATACCTAAAGATTGGAGTTAATGGGTTGTTATCTTTTGTAATGTTTAATGTTTCTGTTTGCAGGTTTTTAAAGTAGAATATTGAACAACCCTTCATGTAATTGCTGCCCCTGTGATGTAATAGACAGGATTCAGTCAAATACTTTTTTAATACAGAGATATGGTATAGGAAAAGACAACAAGAGACTAATCTTACCGGGATTAGATTTATATGTATAGATATATATATATATATACCGGTAGCATGGGATTTTGCTATATTCTGTTGTCAAACATTGGCCAGAGCAATAGAATATTCAGGAATTACAGTTACAATAGGCATTTCTCGTATTCTTATCCATCTCACAAAGCTCTCATGCTGCAAATGCTTTATCTTTATGCCATTAACATAGAGCGGCAATCAGACATCAAACTTTTTGATGCGTCTTTTGAGTATGTCCTTTAGCTAACTATCTCCACCTTTTGATTGTGTCTACTGTGTTCGTTTGTTTATTTTCTTCCCGTTGATGAGTCCACTTTTATTGTGCTTCAAACATAAAATCAAAAGAATTTCTGTATTGCCTTTAATGGCCTCGATCTAAGAGATAAAGCATACAGCTTTTCTCTTTTATTGCAATACCCTCAGTATGCATAGTTATTGTGGTCATCATTGTCTCCCATGTTCCATTCTTTATTTAACTGTTCTTTCTATCATTATTGCTATTCTTACACAAGTGTTTACTTCCCATATACTTATACAGTCCTCATCCTTTCCGTTCCGTTCATTTTCTTGATTCAGATGGATTCAGTTAAGCATTCTGCTGTTACGCCAAGAAAGAGTAAGTTGGCACGGGCATTTGCTAAGGTTCTGCACATACGGGCCGTGAAAGGGGTGTCTCCAGATGATGAAATCCATAAAATGAAATTGCGTGAAAAGATGAAGAAAGATCTAGCCAAAAATACCAAGATTAACGGTAAAGATGAGGGGCTGATGGAGAGGGCAGTTAAGGAAGCATTTCTTGCGAAGCTATTTGCCAGCATATCTGCGGTAAAGGCCGCATATGCCCAGTTGCAATTTGCTCAGTCTCCTTATGATGCTGATGGGATTCAATCCGCAGATCAGATAGTTGTGTCGGAGCTAAAGAACTTGTCCGAATTAAAGCAGTGTTACTTGAAGAAAACCTTGAATGAGACATCTCCGGAGACCACTCTGCTTTTGTCTGATATTCAGGAGCAGAAGAGTCTTCTGAAAACGTATGAGATCACAAGCAAGAAGCTGGATTCTCAAGTCAAACTTAAGGACTCAGAGATAACCTTTCTAAAAGAGAAATTGGCCGAAGCCAATAGCGACAACAAGTTACTCGAGAAGAGACTAAACTCGAGCGGACATCTGTCCATTCCCGACAATACTCAACTATCAAGCTTAAAGCACAGTCATTTTATTGCATATTCTCGGCTGGCGGTAAAATCCATCCGTAGCTTTGTCCGTCTGCTGATAAGCGAGATGGAATCTGCAGACTGGGATTTGGAAGCTGCAGCCAGGTCAATTGAACCGGGGGTTTCTTTCTGGAAACCAAATCATATATGTTTTGCATTTGAATCATTTGTTTGCAGAGAAATGTTTGATGGCTTCAATTATCCCAACTTCTCCACCCAATCCGAGTCCTCACCGGAGGCTGGAAAACACCGCAGCCGCCTCTTTTTCGACAGATTCATGGAGCTGAGATCCGTTAGGCCGGCAGATTATCTCGCTTGGAAGCCTAAATCAACATTCGCATCATTCTGTCGTGTTAAATACTTGAGACTCATACATCCAAAGATGGAAGCATCTCTTTTTGGTAATTTGAATCATAGGAACTTGGTGAACTCAGGTGAACTCCCGGAGACTCTTTTCTTCTTAACATTTGTAGATATGGCAAAACGCATTTGGCTTCTACATTGCCTAGCCTTATCTTTCGATCCGGAGGTCTCGATCTTTCAAGCAGGAAAAGGAAGCCGTTTTTCTGAAGTTTACATGGAGAGCTTAAGCGACGAAGCTTTCTCGTCATCGGGAAGTGATCCTCGTGTGGCTTTCACGGTGGTTCCAGGATTCAGGATTGGTGGGACCATCGTTCAATCTCAGGTATACCTGTGCTGATTGTGAAGAACTGTAGATGCAACATGATGAATTTGAGATGCCTAACGTTAGGCGTAATCACGGGTCCACGATTGCGTCGGAGGCCATAGGCTTGAAACTTTTATTTTTTTTGGTTTTCAAACTTAATCATTCTTGGAGAATGATTGCTATGGCTTGCATAGTTTTAGGACTCTGTGTTTGGTTTTTGTGCGAACAGGAAAGTGGATGGATAATTGCGGATATAACCTTTGGGAGATTACTCAGTTATATTGTGTCTCATAAGAGCTTCCCAATTTTTGTTAATACTTTAGTGGATGCTTAATTGTAGCAGCTGTATATTGTAGTTTAACTGTGGTACTATTTTTTTCTTTTTTCTTTTTTCTTTTTTCTTTTTGTGCAGAAGGCATGGACCCAGAAAAGTACATAGGTATGGTCAAAACAAAATCAGTACTAGTTTTTATGTGCTTTGACACAACTTGTGGTTTTATGCCCATATGTGTATGTTGTTGCACAATAGGACCCTTTTATTTGCTTGCATGTAGGGTTTGATCTGTTGTGTTTATGTTTTTTCAGTTCATTTTCATTTTGAGCATTGGTTTTTGAGTGGAATGAAAATATGATTGCATTTGTAGTGTAGAAATTTTTAGAAAAAGTGAATTGAAAATAATGTTTTTATGAAATAATGTTAAATAATATAATATATATTATTTAATTAAACGATGTTGATATGAGGCGTTTTATTAAATTTAGTACAGATTATGTGTTTTGGGAAAATAAAAAAGAAAGTATTATTTAATTGGTTAGTGAATTATATTTTAATAAGAAATTATTATTCAATTTAGTATGTGTCTCATTATTGTGGGAGGACTAAAAAAGAAATTATTATTTATTAGTTTGTGGATTTTAATTATAGGCATTTTTGATTGAAATAATAGTTATAGGAATGAGAATAACAAAATGCTGTATTTCAATTAAAAATAGATAACAATCGTTTTTTCTATTTTTGGAATAGCATAAAATAGGAAATGATTGTTTTAGAACACAACCAACCAACCTTAAAAAATTTCGTGTTTTCTATTTTCATTTTTCATTCTATCATTCCTTTCATTCCTTGTGTTTTTATGCGCTATGTCATATTTTGTGAAAGTGTAATAAACTTGTCATGTAATAGTTCACTTTTTAGCCATGGTCATATATCCACATATATGACTTTACAATCCATAATATAGGATACGAACACGACGATACAAATACAATATAATATGAGCATAGAACCACAACAATTTCAAAAATTTTAAGACATGATAACAAAGTGTTCAATAAATATATCCATGTACGTACATATATAGATATATAATTGATGATAAACCCATAAAAACATTCATTGGTACAAGGTGCAAAAGAAATCATATCAATGATTGTATTGGAATTTTATTAGTCTAATTTGTATAAGGTTAATTACAGAAAACCACCCAACCTATGGCCATAGCTGCACATTGCCCCCTAATCGTTATAGATGTTCACTTTTACCCTCTAAACTAATAAAAATGCTTGTCTATACCACCTTCCGCCATTTTCGGTGGATCTATGAGGAATATTCCGTTCCCTACACATCACGTGCCTGATGCGTGTCTTGGCGTTGGGCATTTTTGTCTCTTCACAAAATTACAGTCAAAAAAATGAAAAGGAAAAACCTAAACTAAAACAAAAGAAAACTTAAGCAAACAAACAAACCCGATGTTTTACCTTCCTTTCATCTGAAATTAGACTTAGGGATTTTCTCTTTTCCCCTCTGTATTCCTCAAAAACCCAGAAAAGCGACGAAGCGATGAGCTAGAAAATGAGAGAAAAGGAAGACACAATTCCGGTAGGAAGAAGTGCACCAAATTACAGTAAGTTTGTTTAACCATTTTCCTTCATGTCTTTTGTTTATTGTAGGGCTTGGATAGGGTTTTTGGTTTATACATAGATTTGCTGGGTTTAGCAAAATCTGACCATATTTTTCAGCGATTGAGTATTTTATAAAGTTATGAAAAGGAATATTGCAGTTTATGTCTTTTTCTCAGTGTTTTGCGGGTTCCATTCACTATCTGTGCTTTGACTAAATGCTAAAGTATGTTGTCTTATCTGTCTTTTTTGTACTTTCCTTTGGCATGTGATTATTTTATTGAAGGTTGTTGTTGGTGTTGGGAAAAACAAGGTCCAATTGATGCCCCACATGTTTTCTGTTCAACTGTGTTTGTGAATGGGGGACCACACGTCATTTATGTATGTGTGTGCATTTGGCCCTATGCACTTTAAGACTTAAAAACCAATTTGAAAAATATTCTTTTTTGTGCTGAGTTATCTGTAAACTTATAAAATTCCTTTCTTCCACTATATTATGTAGGTTCTGATACTGATTTTTTCACAATCAGAATGTATTATGATGGGCAGTACTGTGAGCTTGGTCATAGGGTATATGTAAGAGGAAAAATAGGTCATTTTGATTACTATTGCGAAGATAAAATATCTATGATTGAAATATGTGAAATGGCTAAGCTTTTAAGTATAGACACGACATATGTTGCGTTTTACTCTAGTAAAGTTGGGGGGTAATGACTGTGCTACTATAAGTTTGATGGAGACTGATAATGATGCACTTAGTCTTGTAAATTTCATTAATGAGGAAAAGTAGTTGGGGTTTTCTTACATCATTTAGATAGGGAGGGGCAAAGTTCCAATCTCATGGAGTCCACTAATGAATTTAGCCATATGTTACCTAATATTGAAGAGAGTTTAGAAGATGTAGGTGATGATGAAGAGGAGCATTATAGGAATGATGTAGTTGAGGAAAAATGTAGGGAAATAGAGAATGAAGTGGCTGAGGAAGAGGGTAGGGCAGTGGAGAATGATGTGGCTGAGAAAGAGGGTAGGGCAGTAGATGAAAATGAATCTAATATGGGGGGTAAAGCTGATGATCATGCAGTAATATATGAGGAAGGATTGTTGCAGACTAATGATAGTGGCTATAGTGATGATGAACGGTCTTTGGGAGATGATTCAAGTTACTCTAATATTTTGGTAGATAGTGAGAATAATTTATCAGAGGAGGAATTATTTGATGTAGATATTCAAGTGGATGGGTTCAATAGCAAAAAAGCAAATACAAGTTCAATTTCAAAACCTGAGGAGGCTTCCAACTTGAGAGATCACATTAAACATGATGGCTTTGAAGTTTTTAACCCACAGGTTGACATGAATGAACCTCATTTTGAGCTTGGATTATGTTTTCCTGACACTAAAACCTTTAGGGAAGCTGTTAGACAACACTCAATCTTGAATGGTAGGGAAGTTGTGTTCACAAAAAATGATAAGGATAAGGTGCAAGTGAAATGCAAACATACAAGCTATCCTTGGCAAATCTATGCTTCTAAGATACCTGGTGAGGGCACAATGCAAATTAAGACACTATCTGCGTGCATGAGTGTTCAAGGGTAGAAAGAGTGGCTGTTGCTAACTATAAATGGGTTGCAAATAAGTATAGGGAAAAGATAAAAATTGATCCTAAGTGGCCTATAGGGTCAATGAAGTTTGTGGTGCAAAAAGAGTGTAAGTTGTTGTTTAGCAGGTTCCAAATGTATAGAGCAAAGGTCAAGGTTGCACAAATGTTTGCTGGTTCTAAGCTGCAGTAATATGGCATGCTTTATAGGTATGCAACTGAGATCATTAGGACTAACAAAAACATAACTGTGACAATAAAAACAAAAGAAGTTGAGGGCAAGTTAGTGTTTAAAAGGTTTTATTATTGTTGGGGGTCATTGAAAAAAGGTTTTCTCCAATGTAGAACAGTGATTTGCTTAGATGGTTGCCATTTAAAGATAAATTGGGGTGGAATCCTACTATGTGCAATAGGGATAGATCCTAATAACTGTATGTATCCCTTTGCTTATGCTGTGGTGGAAAAGGAAAAAAAAACAATTGGATTTGGTTTTTATAATTGTTAATGGCTGATTTAAATGTAAAAAGTTAAGCTAGGAATTAAACAATAATGTTTGACAAGCAAAAAGGCTTGTTAAATGTTGTTCAAATGCTAATGCAAAACTGTGAGCATAAATTTTGTGTCATGCATATGTACAACAATTTTAAAGCAATTTATAAGGGTTTAGCATTGAAAATGATAGTTTGGAGAGCTGCTAGGGCCACTAGAATTGTTGATTTTGAGAGAGTACTGAAAGAGTTGAGAGACAGAGACTTGAATGCATTTAAATGGCTTGCTCAATGGCCTGTTGCTCATTGGTCTAGATCTTATTTCAGTATGCATCCCAAATGTGATATTCTATTGAACAACATGTGTGAGAGTTTTAATACTTTGATTTTAGAGGCTAGGAGTAAGCTAATTATTGATATGTTTGAAACAATAAGGATGACTTTAATGAAAAGATTATATGTGAAGAGAAATAACATGATGAAGTTTAAGGGAGATATTTGTCCAAATGTTCAAAAAATTATTGAGGAGAACAAGAAGAAAAACATGAACTTCATTGACCACTGGAATGGGCATACGCAGTTTGAAATTGAAGGATCCTATGGTGATAAGTTTACTATCCATGTAGGAGAAAAAAATTGTAGTTGCAGAGAGTGGCAGCTGACTAGGATCTCATGTGCACATGCAATTTCCAGCTTATATTTCATGGGATTCAAACCTGAGGATTATGTGGATGCGTGCTATCATAAGGACACTTTTTTGAGGGCGTATAGCCACTTGATGGCGCCTCTTCATGGGCCTGATAAGTGGCCAACTTCTAATACAACCATTATATTTCCTCCTGTGAAAGAAAAAATGCCTGGGAGGCCTAATAAACAAGACAGAAGAAGGTCAGTTAAGGAGTTATAGGAGAAGAAGAATAACAGAGTGAAAGTGAAAAATGTTGGTGAGACCTCAGGAAAGTTGGGAAGACAAGGAATGATCATGAAATGCAGGCTGTGTGGTGTGCAAGGCCACAATTCAAGGAGTTGTCTAGGTAATAGGAAGAATCATCAACCTAAGGAGCATATGGAAGTACCTCCACCAACTACTAAGAAAGAAAAATCAAGAAAGGTTAAACTATTTGTAAGTTTTATCTATTATGTGCTCTATATTTTCTTGTCTTATACTTAATATTTTGTGTTTTACTTGTAATGAACTTTTCTTTCTCATTTGATAGGGATGCAATAAGAAGAGGAAACAACTTTGCACTATAATTGAGTCCACCATTTCCCAGACAAACAAAGTCACAAGGAGTGCTATGGTGAGTGATATTTAGTTTAGCTTAATTTGTTCTTTGATTTAATTTAATGATTTGATTGGTGTTTAAGTTAAAGACTATATGTTTGTGCTTTGCAGTTGAGAAGTGCTACTTTGGAACCATTTCCCAGCAGCTAAAGGTCTGTTGCAAGCCCTGTCAAGAAAGTAGGTCCACCATTAAAGCCAAAAAATATACCCATTAAGAAGAAGAACAAATCTATGAAGAAGGATATGGTTGTTGATAAAGGTGCACAAATCTATGATGAAGGTGCTGAAGCTCAATTTCTAGGACCAGAAACTGAAGATGCTGCATCTAAAGTTCCATTAGAAAATCCAGCTTAGAGTTATCTATCTGGGAGCAACAAGAAGGTATTTATGAATTGTCGTTCTTACTTCTACATATGCTCAATAATTTGGTTGATCCATGGTGTGGTATGTAGGAAACTAAAGGGAAGGAAAAAATTGTTGGCAACACCAAGCCTATTGATAGCATGAAGCTAACTCAGTAGGTGGTACATAGTTTTCCTCCTTTTTAGGTTGAGATACATAGTTTATTAACCATCTATATAGTTAATTACTTTTCTTAATATTTGTTGATTTTGTTTGGTATATAGTTGAGCCAAGGGAAAGGTAAAGCATCACAATCTTTTCATGAAGAATATGAAGAGCAGATTGAGGAAGTGCTCGTTTGCACTCAGCAATAAGAACTTGGGGCTGCTGCTCAAGATTTTTTGATATATAAATAAATATTTTGTTTTTAGATGAGTAACAAAATATTATAGTTGAAGATGTAATTGATATTTTAAGTACAGTTGATAATGGGGTCAATTTAGGGAATGATTTGGTATTTTTGGTATAATGTTATGACAACAATGGTTTATAAGAATAGATTTTTGTTAAATGTGAGATGAAAGATTCAGTACAGTGGAAAAGAACAATGTAATGCTTTTACAGATTGATGGTTGGAATGAAAGGTGGTCCCTTTAGTTAAAAGGGTTATTTTGCTTTATCTTGATTCATTTTATTTGGATAGTTTGGAGCAATCTGGCATGTACATGAGTTATTAGCAACATCCTACTGCATGTTGGAATATAATTCATTTTAGAATAAGTCCAATAGGGCATCACATTTTGCATAAATCCTCACATTCATTCATATCAGAATAAATCCTACTACATGTCAAAATAAGCAAAAGGGTCATCACATTAATATCATTCATGATAAATCCATAATTTACTTCAATCTTCATAGAACAACCAAAGGGGCCTGACATACATACATAACTTCATTCTTCATACATTACATCCGATAGTGTCAAGTTCTCTATGTCTGTACAATTGCAAAGAAAAATGACACAAAACTTGATACTTAAATCCAATCCACTGAACTTAAAACTCCAACTCCCATCTTTGTATTTCTTTCTCCTCCATTTGCAGTAGAAAATTAAATCATGTAGTAGATGCACAGAAAAGAGCAAACCAAAGCCTCCCATAGCTACCCATCTCTTGATTTCTTTCTTGCTATTTCATCTTCAAGCTTGTTCAATCTGCACAGTAACCAATGTATTATTTGCCGAGACTGTTCACACATTGGAGGATCAATCCAGTTGAAAAAGTTGCACCCTCCATATTCCTGTAGCATTTAAAACTTCAAAATTTTAGCAAAACAAAGGACAACTTCAACATTTCAGCAAAACAAAGGAAAATAAAGGAACCTTATTCCACCTACTAATCTAATAGCCAAAAAAAGGAAAAAAGAGTGAAAAAAGAAAGGAACATGGTACTTGAATCCTACCTGGAACTTGGAGCAAATGGCATATCTTCTTCCAGGATTCAAATCAGTCCAAGATGTCTTCTTCACAGTTGGCCTTCTGCAGTTACAAATTCCATTCATGGCAGAAAAACTTTCAACCCTAATTTCTGAAGAAGACAACATGAAGATGACGACCCTTTCTATCTCTCTTGATTGGTGAGTTTGGTGAAAATGAAAAAAGGATTTTTTTTTATTGCAATTTTGTGAAGAGATGAAAATGCCCAACGCCAAGAGACACATTAGGCACATGATGTGCAAGGAACGGAATATTCCTTATAGATCCACCGAAAATGGCTGAAGGTGGTATAGACGAGCATTTTTATTAGTTTATGGGGTAAAAGTGCACATCTATAACGGTTAGGGGGCAATGTGCAACTACGGCCATAGATTGGGTGGTTTTTTGTAATTAACCCATTTGTATATCATATATCTTTGAGAAAAAAAATTTAAAAAGTGTAAAGAAAGAGTGACTGGGAACGAGGCAATATATGTTTTAAGTAATTTTACAAAATTTTAAATCTTAGTTAAATTCTTTTACCATCATATACTTTCCAAATGAAATAAAAAATACATTATTTATTTAAAAAATATCAAATACGCCTTCAACTGTATGTCAAACATGCCGTTAAATGTGTTGAAAAAATTAATTTAATTTATGAATACTCGCAACATCATGTCAAATATATATTTATATGATATATATTTATATGCACACAAAAAAATAAATTATTTTTAGAATATGAGAGCATCATTTCTAGATTGAATAAGCACCTTCATCAATGACGGATCAGACTATAATGTACGTACACTTAAAAGCAAGGGGGCTATCTCACATGCCCAACATGAATCTTGATTCGCTTGCATCCTTATTTCCTACAAAATATGTAATAATTCAAAAAGGTAGCACCATAGAATGGGTTCTTTATGAAAATGGAGATGGAGTGGACAACTGCTTTTGCAGCATTGGACCAAAATGGCTGTTTATTGGCCATATATCATTCCTTTTATTATCACAAACATGTGCACGTTTCCCCCCACCCCACCCCACCCCACCCCACAAAAAAGTAATAAAAATAAATTAATAAAAGTGTTGAAGGCATGACAATATGTTTCTAGGGCGTGTTTATTCTTCGAATGGGTATTAAGTAATGAGATTAATTTTTTGATGATGCTAAAAATTAGAATTATTTTATTTAGATATTATATTTATTATTATTTTAAATACATGTTTACACTTACAGAATTGATCAAGAACATAAGCTATTCTTCAAGCATAATTCAAAGACTGACTGAATAATACAATATTCAAGAGTTTGAAGTGATCAAGTTGTCAAGAAAATTATATTATACCGTGCATGTTTGTGCTTTATGAAAACATATAATTAAAATATATAAATAAATAAAATTATGTAACATGAAATAATGTTATTGAATAAAGAAAATAAACAAAAAGCCTACTTGAATGCAAGATAAAAATTATATTATCGGAGGCTTGTTGCTCCAATAGTTTCTTTAAAGTTATATTGCCCCACACATAGTGTTAGAAGGCCTTTGATAATTAACCTCCCAAGATACAACGGCTCTTCTCATGTCTAAGGTAGTACGCTAATATAACAGAATTAGCGAACTTTACTAACTCTGATCTCTTCTTTAATGGACAATGCATAAGTATGCAGTGTAGCAAGACAGAGTAGTAGTATGTATACTTCTTTTTCTATGGTTTGAGTTGGTTTTAGGCACTCCTATTTATAGGTTGTGCATGACTCTATGCAAGGTTGCAACTACAAACGAAGAGACAAAATTTGAATTAAAAAACATGATTCATGTCTAATTAGTTCCAACAAACACCATTGGTACTTGTCGACAGAGGAGACATATATCTTTAGTTTTCTAGAAGTGTTTAAAATAAATTTGATGAAATGTGACTATTAGAATGAATTTTAGAGAGTCACGTTTACCCAAGTTATATGTACCAACTTCTTTTAGTTTCCTCTTCCAACATGGGATGGTCTCTTTTACCATTCCCTTATAATTCCTTGTACTCATCTAGTAACCTATTAATTTTAGCTTTAGTTTTTCATTTAAATTTTAATAAATTTTGGTAAATAAGCACTTAATGAACATCTCCTCAATGAGAGATTCGAATTAATATAAAAACTTCTAAATTTCATTAAGTATAACACCTTAATTATTGAGCTAAAGTTAGGTGTTCGATTGAGTCTCTTTTATCAAATTTTTCTCACAAACTATGCACTTAATGATATACAGTGAGATTTTCAAACAAATATTTCAAGTTTTAAGACCAAGAAATCAAATATTACCCAAAACATTGACACCTGGACATTAACATTGGTGCATGGACATTAACACTAGCGCCTAGGCACCAATGTTGCGGATGTATTAGCGCATAACCACAACATTTTGTTATCGGGGTATCAATTTGATGACATCTATTGATCTCTTGAATTGTAATACAAAATAGTAAGGATTTATTGGTCATGTTGTATGTCATCCCACCGGCCTAGGCGCATAGGATCTGGTCATTCAATCTCTTTAACTGGATTTCTTATCATACTTATATCCTAAACAGTGGAGGATCCAGGGCACTTACCCGGCTCGCATTAAAAAATGTATACATTGAATAAAGAGGGAAGTGGGCCTTCATCCATCTAAATCACACAAAGTGAACAAGCCCTTCCTTAAGTTGATTATATAATTTTAAGGTAATCTAATTTCTCACGTTTGATTACAGTACTATATGAGTCAGTTATAGAAAATGCATAAAAATACGATAATTGTCATAAAATTCTCAAAAAAGAGCGATTTAAATTTCTATTTTAACTCCTATTTTATTTCACGAAAATATGACAGGTGTGTTAAATATTTTTTTATAAAAATATTTGATGAAAAATCTGATACATTTGGTATAAATATAGCAAATTAAAATAAAAAATAAAATAGGAAATCAAAAATAAAAAACATACCTTATCATTAATGGATTAAGGTTATGGTGGACGTTCTAAGGATAGGGTCGACGTGAAAATCGCCCAACCTTTTCTTGTAATTTAGTGATCATTAATGAATTAGGTGCCTTTTAGCTGGTGGACCAATTCACGATTACTATCCTCTTGTGAATTTTATAAAATCACATATCTTATAAATATTTTTAGAGTTTATAAAATGATAAATGTAGTATTAAATTTTTGATGTGTTTGAACATGATAAGATTTTGAAATTTTTATAATATTAGTAATGTTACTTTTATAATTAACATGATTAAATTAAAAGAATTTATCAATATGTTGATAATGAGTCAGAAGTTTCTTATCTTAAAAAAAATTCCAATAATTTATTTTGAAAGTTTATTTGATTTTTTTTAATAAATTTTATCGAATAATTTATAGTATTTTATGAGATATCTTAAAGAGTTTATATTATAAATTAACCACACACCTTCAAGTTGATAAAACTTTGAGGTAGATTCTAATATTTCTTTATATATAAGATATATAGATTCTAATATTTTTAGCTTAGCATTGTTGGGCTCATACGTTAAAGTTATATTATTTGTTTTTTTTTTGGGTGGGGGGGGGGG
>JACGDI010005268.1:255007-284185 GCA_014898725.1 Jacaranda copaia | reverse complement strand
TTCTCTTGCCTTTGTTAGGATTGACAACAATAAACTCACGACTCTAATATAAAGAAAGGGCAAGCTTTGTGTTCTATTTGCTTGCAGTGATGCCTATCAAATTGGCGAAGGCTTCTGTAACTTTATACCCTTCAGGTTGTTCGACTAATCTAGATGTCAGGCTTCATTCTAATACTTAAAGAATTGAATTGAAAGTAAACCAAGTTACAGAACCTAAAGTGCATTTTTTCCTGTTTATTGGGATGATTTTGTATATGTTATAGGAGACTAGCACGAAAATAATCTTTTTTTGAAGAGAAAAATTAATATAGATATAAAACCATAAATAGCTTTACTATTTTGAGAAGACCTCGTTAACAAATTAGACTAATTTTGAAAAACAATAGAAGCTAAATTTCATTTTGACTACTATATTTACATAATTAAGTATTGTGTCAGCGTTTTCCTACTATATTTACATAATTAAGTATTGTGTTAGCGTTTTCCTCCTCCTCCTCCTCCTCCTCCTCTTCTTCTTTTTTAACAACAATGCTAGTGATAGTTTTACTTAAGGATAAATTGATAGTAAATTTCTATATTTACGATGAAACCAATCATGAGTTTGAATTATATATATATATATATATATCAAGCAACTAAGGAGCCGACTATAATTAAATTCACATTACCTAAGTATACTTAGTATATATTCTTCTATTCTTCATTGCTTTCTTGATCTTGAATTTGCTGAGGCAATAGCGATGAGAGAGAGCAGCTTGTGAAATTATGTGGGCGCTTGGTCTAATATTTTTATTGAAGGAGATCGTGTATCAGTTAGTAGTACACTCCTTGATTTTTCCGTCAATCTAGCTACCATTGGTCCTATTATTTTGGATGCTAAGAAATGTCTTCAAATCGTGGAATCTCTCTATCCATTATGTTTGTAGAAATGCCAATAGATATACTCATTTCTTGGCTAGCAAAGCATATGATTTGTATCACTTTTATGCTGTTATTCTTAATATAATAGGCCCAGCTTTGACTTTTGACTTTATTATTGAATGAAAATGACCACTTTTCCCTCAAAGAAAAAGGTAGGAGTATATATTTAGAAAAAAGGAATTAATTATTTGAATGTTATAACTTTGATCATATATATTTCCATAATTAAATATTATGATGATAGATGGTTAATTAATCTAATGGCATTGCAATCACATTTTTACGTTTGAGATTCGAAATTTAAATCCTAATAAATTGTTAGTATGCATGTTTGTATAAATATAAAAAAAAAATAAATAAATAAATATTATGGTAAATCTTTCTTTTTTATCCTATATATCACGATAATATTCACCATATTTTTTATATATTTGGGATAAATGATAGTTTAGTGCAATATCAGTACTTAGAAAATTGACAAAATTCACTTATAAAGAAAAGTTACTAATCACTGGTTTTAGGAATTTTTTGTGTTCAAAATCATTACTATTGATCTTTTACACAAGATCCTCACTTGCACTTAATTCTGAGGGTAATCTATCATTTTGTAAGGCACGTTTGGTATAAACTATAATTTGACTAAACTCAACAAGGTGGGTTTTCTTTTTCTTTTTTATACACACGCACATCAGGAGTTCGTTTCGAATTCCTAACCTTTCATATTACGTGGGAAATTTATATTACTAGGCTACATGCCACTTGACAACTCAATAAGGTGGGTTAATCACTTTTTCAATTTAATGAGTCATTTGATTAACTTTATGAAAATAAAATATGAAAAAATTAGTTATTTTAGAATTTGATTATTCAAATAATAAATTGTGCGTAATTATATATTTTGAAAAAAAAGAAATTCATAATCCTCTCTTAAATATGTTTCGATATGCAACCTGATTTGGCTAACTGATATTAATCAAACAATGTGGTTTAAAAGTTTTGACAAATTTTAGCTTGATTATTTTATAACAACTAAATTTCTTATAACTACTCATAATCAAGAAAATATATAATATTGCCAATTTCAAATGTAGCGACATTATTCAGTTCTCTCAAAAAAATAAAAATAAAAATATAGCAATGTATTCCATTCCAACAATTGAGAAACATGAATAACAAGTGAATTACAATCTAATAACACCCCCCAACCCCACCCCCCACCCCCCTCCAAAAACAAAAAAAAACCCTACAATCTCTTATTTTAAACATGGATCATAAATCCATAAATCCCTACCAACCTAACAATATATATAACTATAAAAAAAATATTTCTAATATTCTCAAAACTCGAGTATTTTATTTTGTATTTATTTTAAATGAAACTCAAGTAATCATAAATAATATGATCCAATCCCTTAAATATGGTACTTGTGATGACCAACTCCAGGACTAGGAATTGATTCTAATTCACGACGATGATCAACAGCGTACCCAGATTGATGCATGAGAAGCTCTTCATCCCTAGGAAATGAAGGCAAGGTGGAGCCTTCTAAACTCAATTCCAACCATGGCTCTTGAGAAGAATCCTTGTTCTTTTCCATGGTGATTGAGAGCTTTCTAGCTTCCAAGTGGTGGGATAAACAAACCGAAACAAGAATTAAGAGAGTGAATGATTTGGTGCAAAAAAGTGCCATTTTTTGAAGCTAGAGAAAATGGAGTATATAGAAATTGGAATGCAGAAAGGGGTTGAGAACTTAGGAGAATAACATGCTTTTATAAGTTGATCGGTTTGACGGCGATTGCGGCCTCTACTAATCTCTCTCCTTTTTTGTTTCCAACTAACTTGAGGCAAACACTATTAGAGAGATATCTTAAATTGATTGTCAATTATCTTATCTCTTATTGTATTGGTTTTGTTTTCCTATATATTCTCAACTCTTTCTCGTCTTCAAATATTATTATCTCCCTAATTATTATGTTGAATTTTTTTTTCGATCCTCGTAAATCTATCTCTTGTATAAATACTCAACTCATTATTATCAATAAAGAGTGCGCTCTTCTCTTATTCTGCAAACTGCTATATGGTATCGAAGAAGGGATTAAATTTTATAAAATATGAACAACAATTAAATTATTTTTATTACTTTTAAAGAGATGAAAGACTAATTCTTTTGATTAAAAAAACATATGCACAATATAACCGTGTGTTAGGCCCGTTCCAAACTAATTGGGTCAATGGGTTTGAAATTTGGGAATGCCGCCAGCAGCCGGCAATTGTTTTCGTTTTTCTTGGAAAGTTCCATATGCCCCAATTGTTTTGGGTGTGTTCAGTTCACCTGGAAATTGAGCTTAATGGAGCTAAGGTCCCCCACCAAAAGCACAAGTCACTTGAATTAGGTGCTCCTATTGACTATTTTAGTGGAGATCAAATTCTTTACTTGTTATTACGGTATTTTGATTTTAAAAAAAATGTAATATTAGCAAACTTATTATCTCGTTTTCCTTGTGGATAGGGTAATTGTGAAAATTGTAATATTAGAACATTTATATCAATCAAGTAATTTTGTATTTTGATATGCTCGCGTTTGGAATAACCTTCATAATTATGTTAGGCTTAGTGTTGGGACGGATTCTCCTTAAACATAAAATCATCTCGTACTTGAAAAAATATCTTAAAACCTGCCTCATCTCCATGCAGGTTTTAGGTTTAAAAAACTTAAACTACCTTATATTAGATATGTAAAACCTCCGCCCGCCCTATCCCGTCCTGCACTACTTACAAAATTTTTTTAAAAAAAAATTATTTACTTAATCACAACTTGATAATTCAACTACAATTTCATAAGATTTAATACAAAAAAAATTTAATCAACATGAAAATATTTAAATATATCAATTAAAAATTAAAACATAAAAAATTATATAAATATTAACATACTATATATAATAATTATATAAATAGTCACGGTGGATTGGGGCGAGTTGGTCCTAAATCCAAACCCTCCTTGCCCCATGAGGAGTGAATTTTCGATGGGCCCCATGCGGAGCAGTTGGAACTGATGCCCAGGGGTTGATTTGAATTTGTCAAGCTTAAATAATGTGAAGCAGATAATGAGGTTAAGGATTGAGAACAGAATTCTTAAAATAGATAAAAATTATTTTAATATATATCCTAAAGGTATAAGTATTTATCAACTTTATTTTTATCTAGCAAAACGCTATGGAATCAAATGATAAAATAATATGGCTTATCCCAGATGAAACGAAAATTGAATTTATGTAATCAGAAAAAAAGATTTTTACTCGTGAAATCAACACTTAATATTTTTTCACCAATATTATTTTTTGTGATAATGACTAATGAGGACGTCGTTGTTGGGCTGTGACCTTGCTAGGTCCAAATCAAGAGACATATTTAAAATTTTAAAACTTAGATATGGGCCTAATTTGGGCCATCATAAAGTCCAAATTCTAAAGGCCCAAATTTCCCCTCCAATTCGAAAAATGTAAGCCCAAAATCGGCCCAATATTGTCCTCTACGATAAACAAGTGCAAAACCAAAGGTCCCTCCCGCTCTTTTCTCCAAGAAATTCTCAAATCTAAACCCTCAATTTCAATTTCACAAATCAAGTAGATTCATACAGTTAACAGAAAAATGAGGGAGGAGCAGATAGAGAAGCTCCGAGGAGTGGTTCGGGATTGCGTGAGCAAGCATTTGTACTCTTCGGCTATTTTCTTCGCCGACAAGGTGGCGGCGGCGACGTCGGACCCTGCTGACATTTACATGCAGGCACAGGCCCTGTACCTTGGCCGGCACTACCGCCGCGCTTTCCACCTCCTAAACGCCTCGCAGATTGTCCTCCGTGACCTCCGCTTTCGCTACCTTGCTGCCAAATGCCTTGTAATCTTTTTCTTCCCCAGCATTATCAAGCACAATATTATGCTGATATGATGAGCAACTGCATTTTAGTGGATTACTGTGTTAAATACGTTAGTTTGGGTTTTTCTTTTTAAAATTTTGAAATTTTTTTTGAATTCCCATGGGGAGGTCGGAGCGGGTAAGAGTTATTTGTTGAAATGTAACTGGCTGGTTGTAGTGGAATGTGATACTCCCTTGCAAGTTCTTAAATTTTAGTTGCAGATTGAGGATTTCGTTACCCATTAAGAAAATATTGGGTGTGTTATTTGTATTTGGAAGATCGCGTTTCTGTCTTTGTTCATTTTGTGATTAAGTAGTCCCTAAGGAGATAAACTGCTGAATTAGCTAGCAGACCTCTTAAGGAAATTTCAAAATGCTATCCAAGAGTGGCCACAAGAAGTGCTTCTGCAGTTGTGCTTTAATAAGAGTTTAGAATGATTATTTTAGGGATTTGTTGCACAATTCATTGTAATCAGGTATCAGTCATCTACTGAGTGCGTAAAATTTTAACAGACTTATTTATACCATGCTTTTTCTTGGGGATTTAGTAATTGGGTAGGTCTATCTCTGTCCTGCATTCTGTACAGCTTCTGTCTTATAGGTGCTAGTGGTTGATTGGTTGGCATAAGAAATATTCTTTTTTTTTGTTTAAAATGACACTCATTAAATAAAAACATTATCATATTACCAGGAAGAACTGAAAGAGTGGGATCAATGCCTGTTAATGCTTGGTGATGCTAAAGTTGATGAACATGGTAACATTACTGACACAAAGGATTACAGTAGCATGTACCTGGATAAAGATGGTGAAGATCGTGAAATCAATGTAAGTTTGTTTTGTTCCAGCATATGACATATGTGGCATTTACTGCTGGCTGCCTTAGTGCTGAGAAAGAAAGAAAAAGGAAAAGACTTGTTCATAACTTTACTGGATAGTGGTCAGAATGAAGAAATAATGGCTAAATTTCTGTGACAGATTATATCAGCAATATGCTTTTTAAGAGGCAAGGCATATGAGGCCTTGGAAAATCGTGCACAGGCTCGGTTATGGTGCGTAATGTATTGTCTGATTATATCAATTTTGGCTTAAGTTGTTTTTTTTTTTTTGGTTGTTTTTGCATATGTTAACTCTGTTGTTTGTGGTATCACCTCCAGTGGCTCGTGGCTGTTTGGTAAATCCAACAATTTCGAAATTCTAACTAAAAAATTTATTGCCAAATTATGAAAATCTCAGAGAATAGTTGAGACAAATATTCTCGATATAGAACCTATTTAAAGAGAAGTATATTGAACAATATCAATAGAATCACTGTTTCATTGTATAAATTAGGGATGTAAATCTTGAGTTTTTCACTGTTTTAAAGGGTATCAAATGACTGATTATGGAAGGTTGATACTGAAGTTACCCTCACATCTAAAAACAAGAATTGTTGAAATAGAATTAGATAACACATAGTTTGATGATCTGAACTGGGTACGGTAACAACTAGGGGCAACTCTGGCTGCCAGGAAAAGAAATTAAGAAAAACCATTTCCAATTAGGTGGTATTGCCATGCATGAAACTTTTAGTCACTATATGGATGGATAAATACTAAGAGATCGTGTGTTTGTTATATTGTTCCCTCTTTTAACTGGTGAAACGCAAAGTTTGATAGAGAATACTAATACCGCTTTATAAATCATTGCCATTATGAGGTTACTATGCTATTGGAACACTTAGATATGTTTTTCTATGTTTCACTCATAAAAACATCTGTAGATCCACATCGGAACTGCTAAATTTAGAGGCCATCCTCTATCTTTTTCTCATTCGCTTTTTGTATTACTTGGTTCACTCTTTTCCTTTGTGTCTGATCTCATTCTGTCGTTTCTTGCATCTATCTAGCTCAGCTGGATGTATTCTTGTCAGTATTCAGTGCAATATTCTTTTATTGTTGCTAAAATCTAGGGAGAGTAGATTTCGCTTGCTAAGAGAGCTCAATTTATTCTATCTTTTCTCATGACACTTGAAGGTACAAAGCTGCCATCAGAGCTGATCCTCTGTGTTATGAGGTATGACAGTTACTATATTGCCGCATAGCTCTCAGCACTATCCTATGAAAGTATTATGCTAATGCTGTTAGTTGTTTATCATTATTAATGAAGAATGGACCCATTGATTTTCTCCAGATTGTTAGAATTATTTCAACCTATAATTCTTCTTTTACTAAATTTATCATTGTCAAGGATCATGTGCCATCGCATTTTCTTCTTATTTTCAGGCGTTGGAATGTCTTATAGAGGGTCACATGCTCACTTGCGAAGAAGGTGCAGCCTATCTATTGGGAATAAAAGCAAGTTTGAATTTTGAACCACCCAAATATGATTTAGAAAACCATAGCATTTCACATGACCTGTACTCTTATGTTATTTGCTAATTTCAAGTTTGCAACTAAATGGACATATCATTTATTTCACTTCACTCTTCTTTATCATACAAAGGAAATGATTCTATGTTTCCAGAAGTATATTTACTGAATACTAGAAACCTAATTCAATTATCTATATAATGTAGAGACCAATCTACTAGCAGCCTTGCAATTTGGCCCTGAAGATGGATGGCTCTCTTCATTTTATTCGTGCTTGGTAAAGAAAGTAAGTATAGTTTTGATTGCTCAATTGCTTCCAGCTTCATGCATCTAGTCCTTTGTTTTTCATTAATCTTATTTTTGTGTACATCTATTGGTCTGAGTAGTAGTGCTAACTTGTGAAATATTTCCCAGTATGATAAAGACAATGTCATTGAAACCAAGTTTAGAGAACTCGAACAGGAAGTTTCTAATACAAAGACGTCTGGAAAATCATTATGTGCACTGAAGAACAACACTGATCTCTTAGCCTGCAAAGCTGAGTACTACCATCAGTGTGGCGAATACCAGAAATGTTTTGAATTAACGTCAATGTGGGTTTGTAATTGTCAACACAACTTGGTTACGTTTATTCTGTTACTATGCCACTTGCTTATTTACACGTCTTTAATCCAGATTGCTCGAGAAGGACCCTTTCCACCTAAAGTGTACTTTGGTCCATTTAGCAGCGGCCATGGAGCTTGGGCATTCCAATGAACTCTATCTAATGGCATGCAATTTAGTCAAGGACTATCCTCAAAAGTGAGAATGAAATGACTTCTATATGCTATCAATTTATGACCCTCATTATTTATATGAAAAAGTAAAATTATTTTTTCATTGTCTCTTTTTTCTAATGCACTGATTGTGTGTTAACTAGTAGAACCGTACTTAGAATTTCCTCCTATTAGTGGATTACTAACGTGGTATTTGTGCTGACAATTATGTTACAGTAGATGGGTTTCACTAACAATTATGGCAGTGGCATCACGATATGATCTCTAGAAAGTAATATGGATTTTTTTATCTGTTATTCTAATCTTGAGAACTCTTTTACTTTGTTTAATCCAAGGCTGTCAATTTCTTTTTGGAATATGAGAATGCATTGTTACATAATGTTATCCAAACATTTTCTTACTTTTCACATCTAATTACTGCTTCTTTGAGTGAAAATTGCATCAAGTGCCTGCCACTTTCTACATATTTCTTGGTCATGTTTGTCAATTTTGAGGTGACACCACCTTTATGATGCAAACTAGTTACTTTATCTTTTAGGTTTTAGGACTTACACTAATGACTAAGACTTGGGGATTTTGAGATTGCTCTGTAGCAATTGCCTTGATTTGGAGAAGGTCTCGTCGCGGTGCATGCTAGGAAACAGATTCCTAATATGTGATTCCAAAAGAGCAGGGAGAAACGATAGATATTCACATTTTATGCTCATATAATCTTGAAGTAGCTTCGTAGTGCTTTTAATTGTATCACTGAATACCATGGAGTATATGTCCTCTAGGTGTTAAAAAAAATCTTGAAATGGTGTTTGATGGAATTGATGTTTTTAGAGTAAACACTCAACTCAGTTTCCGGTGGTCTTGATTTAAAGTTTATAGATTTGCTCCATTCATTTCTTTACTCCTCTATGTTTGGACATAGTTGCAATGCTTTATATCTAGTGTGTCAAATCTGTTGGTGTATCTGGAGGACTGAATGTTGCAACTCACAAGTCTGTAATAATAAATGGAAACATGGAATATTGTTGGGAAGATAGTAGATATATTCTCTTGCTATCACCTTAGGTGAATGGTTCCAATACTATATGGTTGACTCATAAATAAAATGCATGGAAGCACTGTTTACTTGTATGTTTCTTTTCATATATTTGTTCCACTCAATTCAGCAATGCCTTGTCCCATATAATTTCAACTAGAAATTTTTATCCTAGAACAAGTTCACATGTTTTTCATTCTTGAGATGATTAGCTGAAAGTACGCAGTTGCTATCCAACTTTATATACATTGTGGAACTTTCAGATTTATGTCTGTGACTTCCTATAACGTGTTTTATTCAGAGCTCTGTCTTGGTTTGCTGTGGGATGCTACTATTACTGCATCAAAAAGTATGATCAATCTCGTCGTTATTTCAGGTACCTTCAATTCTTAATAAGGACTATGATGTCTTTGTCTTTAAGATGCATATTTTCCTTGCCTGAATTGAATTGAATTGAATTTGTTTTATGCTGTGGTTTAGTTTCCTACTATATATTTTTGGGTTTGAGGGTTGGGAGTATAGATTGAAGTTTAATATTTGCTCCTACATGTTTAATCAGAATTATTTTCTTGAACATTACCATTTTTTTAAGAGACTCAGTTGTAGTGGTCAATCCATATTCTCTGTTGCTGTTGCCTGCTCGCATAGCCTTTAGTGTTGTTATGCAGTCTATTTTGGAAAGTCCAATCATACAATACCCCTACTCAGTTGACAGTCTAGCTACTTTCATGCATTTATTGGGACATGTATAGGAAGGGGCTACTGCTAATATCAGGCTTCTAAGCTGGTTTGAGCTTTTTGAGAGAATTGGAAGTGTGTGGCAGAAGAATTTACCTTTTTTGCCATCATTTTGGCTGAAGATAAAGACATGGGAATCCATCATAGTCAGTAAAATAACTTCTAATATTAATCCAGGTGACTGTCAATAACTTTATTTAGTGAATATGTTTATTTATTAGGGGTGAGCATTATCATCTTCCTTAATATGATCCTGGGGTCTGTCTGTTTAATTCCCTTATTTTCTCTTAGTGCATTCCACAATCATGATTTAATAGTTAAATGAGACTTGTTGATCTGAATTTTATTTGCTTACTTCTGAGAGGAGTCCTTTTTCTTATGTGTTCATTCCATCTAGGCCACAAAGGCTCAAAATGCCTTGGACTTGTTTGGTGTTTGCTATTTGAAACTTTTGATGAAGGTATACTTTTTATCTAATGGATGAATTTTAATTGGGATCAGCACCTTAGTGCCATTGCAGGAGAAAATGGAGACATTGCTTGCATTGGCAAACTAGTTTTGTAATTTTTAAACTTTTGTATCCTAAGAGGTCTGATTCACATCCCAATTTGGATTTATTTTTATTCCTTTGTTATCCTTCTCCAGCAAGGCAACCAGTTTAGATGGAACATTTGCTCCAGGCTGGATTGGCTATGGGAATGCGTATGCAGCTCAAGAAGAAGGAGATCAAGCAATGTCAGCTTACCGCACTGCTGCTCGTTTATTTCCTGGGTAAATGTTTCTTGTTACCTGTGATCCATATGGCTGCACATTGCCTAACAGCCATTTTCTTGTCCATGTATCCTTGAGTTATCCCTAAAACTGATATGAATATTCCTCTTGTACATCTTTCCTTGTGCATTCTAAAACTTGTATTAATTGTTTTAGTTTGTAACTGTTCTTTGTTGGGTTGGCGCCCCTTGGTTGTGGGGTCTGATGGGAGGGTGTTGGGATTAAAATGAAGTGTGAGAATATTGCTTCTTCTTCATTTTAGTAGATTCACTGTTTTTAGGACTTCTTGTCACGAGTTTGTTTGGGTGAACTTTGAGCATTAGTTTTCTGAATTTCATCCATTTCTTGGTTTCTTTTTTATGTGGAAAAATTACTATGATTTTGCTTATAACATATCCCAAAGATTGGGGCAAATTGACATGGCTTTTCCACATAATGATCATTTTTAAGGAAATGAAGAATTGTTGCTCTGAATTTATTAAGCCTTCAAGTTTCAATATCTTAGTTATTTGTTTTCTTTATTTGCATGTAAAATGAATAAATAGGCGACCTCTTTTCTTTAACCTGATTCTCAGAGCCAACTGTGGTTTCAAACTACTGCTTGTTAGAAGAGAGAATGGTATTTGGGGTTAATCCAGTATTCTATCCTATAAATATAGGGATTGGATTAGATTTTGAGTACAAGAAGGGTGTTGATATGTATATGATCTATTATCTAAAATAAACAAAATACAACAAAGTTATACACTAAATATATTATGAATGATAGAAAAGGTATTCTTACACTCTCCCACGCCGAGCATATTTATCAATCATACTCAGCTTGTTACACAGAAAACATAAATGGAAAAAAGTAGATATTCCTAATACATTTAATATGTTAATTTTTCCCTCGAGTTGAGCATTCTTGGAATTTGAAGGGGCAGAGAAACAGCAATTTATAAGAGCTCGTAGGCTTTGAGTCAATAGGTTAGTGGTCATGATGAGATACATGTGACATAGCAGGCAGATCACGGCATACTCCCAATAGAAATAGACAGAGATTATGTATAATTGTGATAGAATCAGACAAATCATAGCATAGGCATCAAACTAGACTCTCTTTTTTCTTTTGTTTTTTTGGGGGTGGGTGGTGCTGTGGGCGGGTGATGTGGTGGTGTTGGAAAGCAGGCAGAGAAGAGAGGGTGTTGGAAAGACTATGGTTGAGGAGAGGGGTTGGACTACTATAGGGTGGGGGACAAAGGTTGGTCGGTGGCAGCATAGAGGGTGGCGGACTGGCTAGTGAAGGGAAAGAAAGCAGTAGGCTTTTCTGTATTTTTCCGTCACTACCATGTTAGAAGAGAGAATGATATTTAAATTAATGAAATTGGAGTACATTATCCCATATATAGAGAGAGATGGGATTAGAGTTATATGAATTTATATCTGCTCCGCTATTTGAAACAAACAAGATAAAACATGACTAGATATTGAAGTATTTTACGAGGTATGAGAAATATTCTAATAGATAGTGCAAATATTCTCACACTATAGTTCAAATGTTTTCAGAAGTGTACACAAGCTTACTGATGGTCAAGTTGATGAACCAGAAATTCCTTCTTACCCCTAAGTCTCGTGCCGTATAGGAGCTTGGATCTGTGTTGGACCCAAGAGGGTTCCTCAATATTAACCTATCAACTGCATGGATGACTGTGCTAGACCTTATTTTTAGAATTTGCTTGGGTTTAAGGTCTTTATTCTTTGAATTTTTCTCCCTAATGCTTTTTACTTCTAGCTTTCCACTGGTGTGAATTGTCTTTTTTCTCTGGATCATAATTTTAGGGATGAGTTTTCTTATTAGGACTCATGGGTATTCTTGATGTTGATACTGAAATCTTAAGATTACACACAGTGGAAGTTCTTTTATTACTTATTGTTGAATATTGATTTTCTTTTATTCCAGGTGCCATTTGCCAACTCTATACATAGGAATGGAATATATGCGAACCCATAGCTTCAAACTTGCTGAGCAGGTTATTATACCTCTCTCAAGCTTAGAGTATGCCCTTCGTGGCCTTGCTTTGGGCTTTAGCTCTCAATTATCCATAATGATGAAGTTCATATTTTTGTTTGTGTTATTCACCTAGTTCATCTTTCTAAAGGGAAGTTGCATTCAGTTTTTCATGCAGGCCCAGATTGTATGTCCTTCAGATCCACTTGTATATAATGAGCTTGGAGTGGTGGCTTATCATATGAAGGAGTAAGATATTTCAACTTTAATAAATTAGTGGCAATTTCTGCTCACTCAGTGTGTGTCCATATTTTTTTAAAAAAATATTGTTAATAATGTTGTTTGAGGGAGGGAGGCATGGGGGGGCGGAGGATAAAATGTCTCAAGGGTAGGATATTGGAGCTTATAGAAAATATTTTCTTTTTCATTTTTTCATCTTAAGGTTGTAAATTTGGATTAAAGACAGCTTCTTAATTGTAGTTAAGTGATGTGTGAAAGCTATCCATCAAAAAGCCTTCGATATATTGTCTGTTGTCTGTTTTATTTGCAAATTTTATTAGCTTCTACAGACATCCAGGATGTTCTGCTGAATCCATCAATTCAAACTAGCTGATGGAAGCATGCAAAATATAATGATACATGAATGTGATTTGTAAATATTTTTCAATATTGTAACATGTATGAAATTACTATCTTTCAGTGATATTGGATGTCTAAAACATATGATTTTCTAAAGGGTGCAAGTTCCTCCCCACCATACAAATACATATATTTCATTAAGTGAAATTGTGGCACGAATAACCTTTCGTAATGTCAACTTTGAAGTTCTGATGTTCTAGAAATGCAGAATCTAGGTCTTTCTACTATTTCCAGATTTGGGAGAATTTGTTTGGAACTCTTTAGTGTACTGAAACTGATTCAATTGAAGGGATTTTTAACTGTTATGGTTTTGCACGGATACAGAATTTAGCCTATTCCTTATAATTTTTAAGCTGTAATTGTGTGATTTCCTTTCCAAAATCTTCAGGTATAAGAAAGCGGTGTGGTGGTTTGAGAAGACATTGGCTCATGTACCGTCCTCTTTAAGTGAGATGTGGGAGCCAACCGTTGTGAACCTTGCTCATGCATTGAGAAAATTGAAGTATGTCTTATCATTTTACATTTCAAATAGTTATAAAAGTTGGCCACACAAGTGGGTGCTTGATGATATCAACTGCTATTATTGCATAGTCTTGTGCATGAGTATACAATGCCCTGGGATTTTCCTTTTTTTTCCTTTTATTTTGGTGACATTTTAAGTTATACCCAGTTTTTCAGTTGGACCTGACTGCTCATAGTTAATGCCCAGATGGTTTTCTTACTCTGATGATAGCATTTGTTTACATGCAATTTTCCAGAAAGATCTGTAAGTCAATTCTTGGTTACTGGAAACATAAAATGCTGCCCAAATAATATTACATTTTTAAGTAGATAATGTCCATGCATTATGCATTAGAAGAGATCATTACAAGTTGAAGAAAAAGTTTTTATTTTCCTACTTCTGTTGTAACAGGTTTTTTGTTCATATGCTTGTGACATCATGACAAATACGTGCATGTGGATCAGATGAAGCCACTCAACTGCACATTAGACTTTTAATTTGTCTTCCCCATACTTGAAGGAACTTGCTGAGGATTTCGGATCAAGACACCATCCCATATTGCAGTTCTAACATTTATGCTGTCTTTCTTTACTAGTTCTTGTTGAGAAATGCAGAACTAGCTATAAATGAATTATCTTTTGTTTTAAAAAATGAAAAGCTGTAAAATATAAAGCATTTTGTACTATTTTCATTTGCTGTGAATAAGCTTTCTTCTCTTTAGCCATATAACTGAATCGGATTGGCATTTTGACTTCCCAGGACGCTTTTCCCTGTAACCTTGACCCATTTTTGCCACTTTAATTGCCTTATTATCTTAAACTTCAGTTCTCTTTTATATTTTGATTGACAATCAGTAAATTTCTCTAACCATCAGGAGGTACAATGAGGCAATTATTTACTATGAGAAAGCTCTTGCACTATCAACAAGAAGTTTGAGTACGTATGCAGGTCTTGCGTACGCATATCATCTGCAGGTAGGGTTTCTCAAAATTTTCCTAGCTCTATATTATCTTCTAAAATTAATATCAAGAGTGTCTTATAAATCTTTCCGTTTCCAGGAAAATTTTACATCAGCTATTACATACTATCACAAGGTATAAGATTAGTATCAGGTTTACCAATTCTTTCTTACTCTCTTCCCCTTTTTTTTCTCTCCTGATAGCACTACCACATAAACTATATATCTTTTTGGATCATTCAAATACATTTTTGGGCTTGCTGGTCATGATATCGTTCCATTAACAGGCTTTATGGCTCAAACCAGACGATCAATTTTGTACAGAGATGCTCACATTGGCTCTTGCAGATGAATGCCGTCTTGGCATAGACCCAAAAGTCGAGACGATTAGAAGCCAGCTATTTACTTAATTGAAATGCAGACCCTCCAGATTTGTTTATGGTATGTGATTTGTAAACATAGGCAATAATGTGGAAAGATAGGTCTAGATGTAGTAGTAGTGGTAGGTCATATTCAATTGTTGTACCATGGGAAAAAGAATTTGTTGTATTTTATTAGTGCCATAGGGACTGTTTTACATCTTTTGAATTTGAACAAAGTTAAATTAATCCAATTTGATATGCATAAATTTATGGCCAACTTATATTCACTTATGGGTATATCGGGAAGTTGATTTTGTGATGTCCTTGCGTATATTCGTAGTTTTTTCTGGAGTTAATCTGAATGATTGGTGTCGCTTTCTTTCATTAATTATTGCAGGCTTATTTAGAACATGTACCATTTATAAATGGTGAAAGTCCGAACGACCAGGTTCAGGGCTTTCCCAATCAGTTGCACTGTAAGAAAGCATGAGCCTTGTTTATTTATGTTCTTCAAAATAAATTCTAACTCTCAAAATGCTTTCAAACGGGTACATCTATTGCCAAGGCCACTATTAAAACAAAATACCCTCTCAAAAGATTGACTATACATGCATATATATATATGTTAATTATTGTATATACACATAAAAAAATTTATCCGTCGTATTAATAATTGAATTGACATGATATTTATGATAAATTTTGTCCCTTCAAAAAATATTTTGGCGGGGGTTTTTGTATCCATTTTCAAGTTCAGAAATAGATTCAACAAATTTATCAACTTAAGGCTTTGTTTTATTACTTGTGTATGTTCCAACCGTAAGGGACTGCTCCTCAAGTTTCTAACAAATTATCTTCTCCCACAATGTTTTTCAACAGTCCTCAAAACAATAAAAAAAAAATCTATACACTTTCTGTCTCTATTATCAAAATACATTCTCCCAAAATATTTTTTTCAAACACTCAACTAAATATTTTTCTCAATACACTAAAATATAGCCAAACAAACCCTTAAACATTCTTATAAACTAATTACTTGATGGATCATTTTCAGATGAATCGCTTTGATAATTATGAAATTCAGAAGGGAAAAAATTGAAATTTTGTTGTTATTAGAGGAAGCAAAACTGTCCTATAATTTTAACCACCGAAAAACCTAAAGGATGTAATTGTACAAGAATCAAGAAGATTATCAAAAGTCAGCAACTCCATCATCTTCAGTATCAATAAACTATTTTCAGTCTTTCTTTCTCCGAGCTGTATCAACAATATACGCATTCAGATGCTGGCCAAATATCCCGGTAGAGAATGTACACACCACATGCTCTCGGGCTTCCCTGCCCATGGTCCTTGACATGTGAGGATCCCGAATAAAATTAGCCATGGCCATGGAGAAGTCATGAGGGCTAGGGTCACAAAGGTAGCCTGTTAATCCATTCTTTATCGTCTCGACTGGACCCCCACTATTGCATGCGATTACAGGTTTGTTGGCTGCCATTGCTTCTAAAGGGACAATGCCAAAATGCTCATCCTACAACAACCATATAATCTTAGAAGAGTTAAAATTTTTCTGTCCAATTGAACTGATGAGAATATCAGATGGGGCCAGACCTTGGGTGTGTAAAGCACACACAGACATTGAGAAAGGAGACTATTTCTTTCGGGTGTGGGACAAGATGTGATGAATTGGACACAATGGGACACCCCTTCCTGTTTTGCCAAGGTTTTCAATTCCTCCAAATACTCAACGTTCTCTCTAAGCCGTTTATCATAGCCACCTGACGAGAACAAAAAAGAGTAAATGAGACGCCACATTTCAAGCAGAACTATAGATTGACCTACTTATAAATCCAGAACTTGTAATAACAAGATAAGTAGAGACAGTCCCAAGAATGATTTTCTACTCTGCTGTGACCAGTGAAAGGATCAATCACATTCATACTAATATACTTGAGGATTTTAGGTTCATTTCATTTCACCAAAATGCAGCCTTTTCTAACATAAAGCATTCTTATGGCAGTAATAGATTGTAAACAGATGTAGTTTGCATCAGGATCCAGGAATCATGACATGTCTATCCCACTTGGTAACAAAACCCACAAGTGAATTGAGGATAGTAAAATAAAAATCTATACCAACAAAAATCAGGAAGACTACAAGTAAAGTAAAAAGACAAAATCTAGAATAGAAACAAAGGCTTCTAGTACATAATGGAAGCAGGATACTACAGATAATTGGGTGTCTTTTACGATAATGTATTTGCAATATTAATATAACAATATTATGAGAGTGCAATCTGCATTGCAAAGGAAAAAAATATCCTTTGCATCTCATAGAATTTGTTGTTGATTAGCAACCTGACCTTCCAAAAGGGGTAATATATAAGATAAGTTTTCATTAAAAATAAAACATAAAAAAAATAACAGAAACATAAAAATGTGCTAACAAGAATGCAGATTGATCATAAACTTAATAAAGAGAAGAATGCAACTTACCTGCAACAATCAAGGAAAGTTCATTTTTGTTGTCACCTTGAAGGAAATCCTGTTGGCTGTTGTAGAGCATGGCAAAGGCAGATATAGCTAGTTCTATATTCTTTTTCCTTTCAAAACGATTGATGGAGAGAAAACTCAACCTGAAATAAAGCACACAATGAGACAGGATGGACTAAGAGATTATAATTTTATATGTATATATATATTTCTTCTATCTTTGTCTTTTGGCTTGTTTCTTCTGAGAGATAAGATTCAGAGATCTATTCTTAAAGAATATGATATTTTTGTAATCCATCCTATAACTTGAAGATACCAAGAGTAGAATTGTTTCTGTTACTTAGTAGCATCAGGTTCATCAAACTGATCCACATTGACAGCTGGATAAAGCACGGCCGGCCTAATCCCTCGTGAACTTAAATGCTTGAAAGTCTTTGCAAAAGTGGACGCAGTAAATTTGCTGTTTACAAGAATTAAATCAGCCATACCTACAACAAACCAGGCATATCAAAATTTGCACAGAGTATAATGGAAAACAGAAAGAATATGCATGTAAGTGATGAAGAAAACACTGGGACAAAGGAAAAAAAAAAAGAAGAAGAGGAAGAAATACAAAGCTTAAAGAGACCTGTTGTTATTTCTTCCAAGAAGTCTATAGGTTTCCGATAAATTCTCCTAAGGATGGTTGTGTGTTGAGCCAACAATAAGTCTGGAAAATGGCAGTAGAATACAACCTATAAAAAAAAGAATATAAACTGTATAAAGTATAATATCTATGAAGTATAATATCAATGACCATGGGTAACAATAAACTGTATAAAGTATAATATCAATGACCATGGGTAACAATTGAGTAAAAAGTCATTTTGAATGACCTTTGATGTCTTTTTCAACTTCATCAGCGGAATGACAACGGAGACTTGGTCTGCAAGTATAATGTCGAAAGAAGGATACAAAAACAACACACAAAGAGCAACAAAAATACACCGCAGATAAGCACATATTGCATGGAGACGGTAAAAAAAATGCCGAGGTAGGAAAGCACCATATACTGTAACCGGAAAAAGGCCTGCACATTTTCAGATTATTTTTAGAATAAATCAGATTAGCAAACAACAAAGTGCATAAAACCTATACAGTATAACATCAAAAATTTCTACCAGAAAAAGAGAATAGAATAAAGGGTGGTGCTCACCAGAAACAGTCTCCTCGAAACAACGTGTTTTGTCATGGTGCGATGTAAATATATGAACATTATGACCATTAGATGAGAGTTCTACAGCAGCATCAACGATTAACCTCTCTGCTCCACCTACCATTGTGGAAAACTAGGGCATGATTACTTCAAAGACTAGAAATGGATAATAGAGGAAAAAAGGTAACAAATTAGATACGCATGATTGTTTCACATGTATTAGTGAAAATCATATTTGTAAAAAATCATAGGTTATTGAGTAAAACACTTAATCAATGTACATAAGAATACATCCACTTCTCATCTAACGAAATGCACATATGCTGTATAAGCATGAACTAAAAAGGACAAAAATATTACCCAGAAGGATATAACAGTCACATCAAGTCAAGAATCCAGCTTCTGATTTGAAGCAAAAAGGACTTTCTTGCATAAGAAACGGAAACATGTCGCATTTCAAATAACAATTACGACAATTCTTTTCCATACATGGATTTAACCTAATATTTGCGCAAAATATTTTAATAAATCCAAAACACAACACACAAATCCACTTCTTGCCCCTCTTGACAAACCCAATATTTTGGCACATGATCTTCCTCATCTCCCTCAAGAACTATATATCTAGAGACTTCTCCAGGATCTCCCCAATCAGACAACAAACTTCACATCTCTCTAAGTTTGCAACGTAATTGAACCTTTGAGCAGGCCACCCTTCCAATTTAAACAAAGCATTGAGGGAGAAAAATCCCAACTTTGACAGCAAGAATTCTCAAAATTTTTATCTTTATACATACAAGTAATATTTCACTCTGTAATCTTTATTTTTACAGTATTACCTGACATTAAACTCAGAATGCATTACTTTCACAATCCAGTCACAAGAATCTCTCCGCCTTTCAACTACTGACCTCTCGCAGAAGCTAAAACTTTACTAACAATAGCAAAAACCCAGAGAACCCATACCAATAGTTCCAATAAAAGATGAAATCAAGAGCCCAAAAAATTAAAAAGAAAAAAAAAATCGTAGAGAAACAGCGGATTTCAAATGTAATTCAACATGAGTAGCTCTGACATACGATGCGCGGCAAGATAAGCTACCTATTCCAAGATCAGGATGAATAATTGCTATATTTAACTTGGAGCTGTCCCTTCTCTCCATGGCTGCTTCTGGGCTTTCACCTTCTTCTGAGTTTTCAATTTTATCTTTGATCAAATTTTCAGAAAAGAGAGAAAAAGGAAAAATAAAATGACAAGCAAAGCAGCCAGTCTGTAGAAGTCATGACCAATGGTCTTCAGCCAAGTAAGTCCTGTGTGAAGTGTCCATGTCAGCACGATAAAAAAATATTTTATTGCGACATATTCCAACAAACTTGCTTGCTCCATTTAAATTAGGTTATGTTAGTTTCTATTTTCTAATTTTTTTTTGTTTTATTAGTATGTTTTTAAAATAATAGTTTTAAGTTTACAGTAAATATCTATATCTCATTTATATCTTTTTCTTTCTTTTTGTTTTTTTTTTTCAAAAACCCCTCATTATAATATGCTTGAAAATAATTAAATTAAATATAACCCTTTTTTTTTCACGTTCCAAATCAACAAAAAAACTCTTATATGCATGAGCATAAAAATATGAGTGTTCACACAAATTTTATTATTTGCAAAATAAATTACAAAACAAAGAAAAAATAATGAATTAATTGAATTTATATTTAAAAAAATTATAATTTGTCAGAGAAAATAAATTCCTAACAAAATCAATTTCCTAATTCTTCTTCCAATATATAATATGAGGTCTTGAAACTTGTTTTTGGATCTAAGATGTAGTATCCTTTGACTTAATAGAAGAATATTATAAAAAAAATTTGAACTTGAACCTTTACTTCGAGATCAAAGGAATTGATAATTTGATACTTTGAAAAGGTATAGAACATTTACGGTAGCAATACTTCATCATAGTAGAATCTTAAAACTTGAAAACTTGAGTTTTTGACTTGAAAATATGTGTGTATGCGAGTATGAAAATGTCTATCTGTACACTCTTTTATATAAGTGTTTAATATAAGACTCCGAAATTACTTGAACTTGTTTGATAATTATTTGCTTAATGCATATATTAGGAGATAATATTAAATATTCTTGACTTGATTAATCCACGTACATGGATATGCCACGTGTCACGAATTGATTAGCCTGAGATTGTTAGATTACAAAATTTGATTTGATTGGCCATAATACATTACCTTTAGACTTGTTGATATTTGATTTGTTCATAAAATAAATATTAGATTATCAATTAAAACTAATTATTTATTTATGGGATTAAAATTTAATATATCGCAATTTATAAATAGAATATTTAAATTAATAATTACTATATTATTTTACACATGTCACTTTTCAATTGCCTCAAAATTAATTGGTCAACAAATGCATCTTCGAGACTTGTTCATGAATAATGTTTTCTAATATATTCTGAAGTGAATACTTATTGCGATACCATCCTCAGCAAGTGGGCCTTTAAATATAAATAATCTTCAAATTAAGGTAGACTAATTGTGAACAATATATCATCTTGATAATTCAATTAGCCCCATCTTATATATATATATAAACATTTGAGGCATTTAGAAACCCACGTAGTTTCCAAAAAAATATTCCAGCAACACGCGGGCCATGGCAGCTCTCTGACTTCTAATTAAACACCCCATTTCTCAAATGAATTCCTAATCAATCATCATGCATTTTCTATTAACGAAGAAATTAGAAATATTTGAGAAGCACTCAGTAAGTCTCGCCCAAATATCGGCTGCGCGTGCTTGGGTCCCGAAAAGAAACCCGGTTGCCGAAGCGTGCCGCACATCTTAATCTTGTAAAATTGAGCTTCTGTTTTTGCGGAGTCTTACTTCAATTGGGACTCAAATTGCTATTATCATTAAAAGAAGTCAGTTCGGTGAGATTTGATTGACTTCAATCATAACTTAGTTTTCTAATTGTATTGGGCTCAAGAAAAATAAACACTGTAAAAGAAAGATTTCTCTAGAGATTAATTCCATTCGAACATTAGCTTTTCAATAAATTTTGGTGAAATTGATATGAGAGTTGCTGGGTTCCTTCACCATCCTATACGGTTGGGTATTTCTTTGTTTGTTTCTGCACACCAATTGTTCGAAGAAAATACTCATTGAATTCACATAACCATTACTACCTTCATTCCAACAGTTACAACTAAAAGAGGATTTCTTGGGCTCCCTTGTCATTCATCAATAGAAAAGTTTATATTCCTTAAGGTATCAACATATAGCAAATACAAAAATTTTGAAAACTTCAAGTAAACCATCAATTGAGGTCTATTTTCATTATTTTTCTACTTTCTTCCTCCTTCTCCTCCTTCTTCCTCCTCCTTTTTTTTTTTCAAATACCTCCTTAAGTTTTCCCTTATTTTCCTTTTCTTTTGTTGCAAATTACATAAGAAGCTTCAAACAAAGAACTTAGAGAAGCTGTAACAATTGAGAATTACATAGAGTCATCTCCATGTATTATCATTAGGAATGATAAGGATATCCTCAAAGTTAAAAATACCAATTTGCTCGTTCAAATCAGCCAACGATGCTCTTCATTCCATACCTTAACCTCCCAATATATCCATGCACATCCAATAATTGCCCGAAGAGGCAATACATCTTATTCGAGGATCCTTCTCTTGAAATCACCACTTTATGATGCCAAAACCACAAGCGTAGAGTTCTCATTTGTTGGTTATCACCCCAACATTAATGGACGCTCATTGAAAATTTTCGTTTTTCGTATCAAGGTTTGGCAAAGTATCTTTTCATGCAAGTTATTGGGAGTACACAAAAGTTGTGCTAGGCCATCATGTAGATGCTCTTCATCAAGCCAGGATCTATGCAGCAGTCTATGCCTTGCTTTTCACATATATCTGCCATAATAACATCCTTCAAGCCTTCCTTGAACTATGATGCCTTTCCATGAACACCTTGCACGCTGCTATTGGTCAATTTTCAGTTTCTTTATGGGATTTTCATGTATTTGGTGGATTGCCTATGCATGGAGGTTTCTACGATGAAGCTATCCCCACTGCGAAGGAGCTACTTGGTGATGACGGGCATGCCTCTTCTCTACCACAAAACTGCAAGTATCTATTCTTGGCTTATCATATGCTCTCAAAGGACTTTGATGGCATCCTTGTTGCTGATTGGATTATTTTTTGGTTTAAAGGACCAATAAGATATGCGGAGCCACCTTTGAGGTCTTATTGAAAAAGGTTTACTGAACCAAGATCTCTCACAACTTATATGGAAGAATCAATGCATCACTTTTACCTTGCACCAAGGAATATAATTAGCCATTTATGATATGGGAGGTTGAAGAGGATGTTAGAGGAAAGACTTACTTGGCTGCCTTGCTTTCACGCTAGTTTTGTAGTTTTATTCTACCACATCGCAAAGCAAATCTAATTTATGCCATTGTCTTCAAGGTTGCCAGTAGAATAGCAAACGGTGATTGCTTCTCTCTTGCAATTCCTGTATTGGCGGGTATCTACTACGATTTGAGGAATGTATCGTCTTTAGCAAGTCTTCACGAATCCACTTCATCTTCCCAATTCATTATGTTTATAGTTGGATAGAACACTATCTTGGCACTTATTTTTTATACAACATTGATGGAGGAGGGGTTGAATGGTCAAATATACGGGAGAGAACATGGCCAAATATTTTGATATTTCAAAGGCATGAGATTTTTTCCTCAGTATCAACCCTTCAACTATTCAAAATCTTTGCTTATTTCCATGCAAGCAATTCACAGTAATAGATGGCCTATGCATATTAAATATTTATAAAGACTTTTTTGTGGCTTTACGTTCCAGCTATTTGACATTTTGATGTGAAAAAAAAAAACATGTCATTGAAGTTCATAGCCCTCATTAGTTTAGTCAGCAATGTGAATTTTGTTAACACTTTCTGGACAACTTAAAGAAAAAAATCCTTACTTGTAATTTGCATGAGCTTCTTCAACTTTGGCAGTCAAGTACCTTACTGAATCCATCTTACAAACTTATCATTCCTGACAATACTTCTTCTTTTCCATTGGTAAAAAGAGAATATGTGGACTGATGGAACAAACGCAGGAATGTTTCAGAAACTAAAGGTACTGAAATTATTTTCAAAGTTAATCAAAAAAATGTTGAATCAAGTTCTGGTTGATTCAATCAACTTGGGGAGAGAGTTGAATAGCATGCATATGAGCTTCGATATCCTGGAAAGAATCTATCTCATCCTAAACAAGTCTTAATGAAAGATCCCAAAAATAACGCATTAGCCTCACCTCTTCAAAATCCTACTATTTCAAGGTAAGTTGAAGGAGGAAATTTGGAGCCTAAGGAGTATAACATTGCTGATCATATCAACATGCCATCTAAAAAATATTATGGGGTGAGATAGATTCTTTCCAAGATGCCCAGGCTCAAATACATGTTGTTCAACTCTCTCCCTAAGTTGATTGAATTGACTAGAATTTGATTCAACATTTTTTGATTAACTTTGAAAATAATTTCAATACCTTTAGTTTTTGAAACATTTTTGTGTTTGTCCCATCAATTCGCATATTCCTTTCTTACCAATGGAAAGGAAGAAGTATTGCCAAGAATGATAAGTTTGTAAGACGTGTTTAGTAAGGTACTTGACTGCCAAAGCCGAAGAAGCTCATGCAAATTACAAGTAAGGATCTCTTTCTTTAAGTTGCTTGGGACATGTTGACAAAATCCACATGGCTGATTGAATTGATGAGGACTATAAGCTTCAATGATATGTTCTTTTCCACATAAAAATGTCAAATAGTTGGAATGTAAAGCCACAAAAAGGTCTTTATAAGTATTTGATATGCATAGGCCATATATTACTGTAAACTGCTTCTGTGGAAATAAGCATAGACTTTGAATAGCCGAAGGGTTGATACTGAGAAACAAATCTCGTGCCTTTAAAAGATAAAAATATTTGGCCATGTTTTCTACAACATATTTAACCATCTCAACTCCTCCTATATCAATCTTGGATAAAAAATGAGTGTCAAAGTAGTACCCTATCCAACTGTGAATAGAATGAATTAGGAAGATAGAAGTGGATTTGTGAAGACTTAGTGAAGTTGATATATTCTTCAAACCACAGTAGATACCCGCTAATATAGGAACTACAAAAGAAAAGCAATCATTATTTTCCATTCTACAAGCAGCTTTGAAGACAATGGTACAGATTAGATTTTCTTTGCGATATGGTATAACAAAGCTGCATAACCAGCATGAAAAGAAGGCAGCCAAGCAAGTTTTTTCTCTAACATCCTCTTCAATCTTCAAAATCATAAATGACTCGTTATATTCTTTGGTGCATAGTAAAAGTGATGCATCGATTCTTCCACATGGATTGTGAGAGATCTCTGGCTCAGTAGACATTTTTTGAGAAGACCTCAAAGATAGCTCCACATATCTTGTTGGTTTTTTAAAGCAAACGCTAATCCAATCAGAATTATGGATGCCATAAAAGTCCTTTGAGAGTATATGATAAGGTAAGAATAGATGCTTGCAACTTTGTGGTAAAGAAGGGGCATATTTGCCATCACCAAGTAGCTCCTTTACAATGGGGATAACTTCATTATAGAAACCTCCATGCATAAGCAATCCATCAAGCACATGAAGATCCCATAAAGAAATTGAAAATTCGCCAATAGTAGTGTATAAGGTGCTCACGGAAGGGCACCAGAGCTCAAGGAAGGCTTGAAAGATGTTCTTATGGCAGACATATGTGAAAAGCAAGGCATGGACTACTGCATAAATCCTAGCATGACGAAGAGCATCTACATGATGGCCTAACACATCCTCTGTCCATTCCCAATAACTTGTATGAAAAGATACTTCACCAAACCTTGATGCAGGAATTCTCAATGAGCGTCCATTAATGTTGGGGTGATAACCTCCAAATGAAAACTCTGAACTAGTGGTTTTGGCGTCATGAATTGGTGATTTCAAGAGAAAGATCCTCGAATGAGATGTACTGCCAGAACATGGCTCAATCACTTCCTTGGTTGCCGTTTTGGACCACTCTTGAATGTGCATGGACATACTGGGAGGTTGGGGTATGGAATGAAGAGCATCATTGGCTGAGTTATGAATGAGCAATTTGGTACTTTTAACTTGAAGGGTGTTCTTGTCATTCCCAATGATGATACATGGAGATAGCTCTATGTGATCTTCAATGTGCATCTTTACATCTTCTCTAGATTTTTTGTTTGAAGTTCCTTGTGTAACTTGAAACAAAAGAAAAGAAAAATCAAGGAAAACTTGAGGTATTGAAAAAGAAAAATGAAGGAAGAAGAAGAAGAAAGTAGAAGAGTAATATAAATATCCCTTAATTTGATGGCTTGCTTGAAGTCTTCAAAATTTTTGTACTTGCTGTATGTTGATACCCTTAAGGAATAAAATTTTTTCTATTTATGAATGTGGAAGGAGCCTAAGCAATCCTCTTTTAGTCATAACCGTTGGAATGGAGATAGTAGTGGTTATGAGAACTCAATGAGTATTTCTGTCGAACACCTGTTGCGCAGGAACAAACAAAGAAATAGGCAGTTCATTAGGATGCTAGAAGAACCCAGCAATCCTCGGATCAATTTCACCAAAGTTTATTGCAAATCTAATGTTCAAATAGAATTAATCTCATGAGAGATTTTTCTTTTATAGTGTTTATTTTTTTGGAGCCCAATACGATTAGGAAATTAAGTTCTCATAGAAGTCAATCTAATCTCACAAACCTGACTACTTTTTTTACTACAATAGCAATTTGAGTCCCAATTGAAGCCAGACTCTGCAGAAACAGAAGCTCAATTTTACAAGATTAAGATGTGCAGCACATTTCAGCAATCGGGTTTCTTTTCTAAATGGCAGGAGATGCAACTTCTTAGATTTTGCTGTACATATCCATTTCTTACTAATGATGGGTTATTTGTGAAGATATATATAAAGATAACAAGAAAAGTGATGAAATTATTGATGGCAATTGAATTAAGAAAAGGAAGGATGGCCAATGGTAACTGGGACCCAATGTGGAACCGATATTTGGACGAGACTTGCTGAGTGCTACGGTTGCTTCTCAAATATTTCTAATTTATCTGTTAATAGGAAATGCATGAGGATTGATTAACAGTACATTTGAGAAGTGGGATGTTTAATTAAAAGTCAGATTGGTGCCATGGACCGCGTGTTACTGAAATTTTTTTTGGAAACTAAGTGGGATTCTAAATGCTTCAAATGTTTATATATATATATATATATATATATGTATAAAAGAAAGATGAGACTAATTGAATTATTAAGATGATATATTATTCACAATTAGTCTACTTTAATTTGAAGATTATTTACATTTAAAACCCCACTAGTTATGGTGAAATCATTGTTGAGACTTATTCACTTAGAAATGTTTCAGAAAACATTCTTCGTGAACAAGTCTAAAAGGTGCATTTGTTGACAAATTAATTTTGAATCAATTGAAAAATAATGTATGTAAAATAATATGCTAGTTATTAATTTAAATTTTCTATTTTATATATTGGGATATATTAAATTTTAATCCCAAAAGTAAATAGTTAATTTTAGTTAATACTCTAATATTTATTTTATAAACAAATCAAATATCAACAAGCCTCAAAGTGGTGTATTATGGCCAATCAAATCAAATTTTGTGACCTAACAATTTCAGGCTAATCAAGTTGCGACACATAACGTATTCATATACGTAAATCAATCAAATCAAGAATATTTAATATTATTTTTTAATATATGTATTAAGGAGATAATTATCAAATAAATCCAAGTAATTTCAAAGTCTTCTACTAAACACTTGTATAAAGTAGTGTTCAGGGAGACATTCTCATATTCACATATACACATATTCTCAAATCAAAGACTCAAGGCTTCAAGTTTTAAGTTTCTGCTGTGACAAAGTGTTCCTATTCCGAATATCCTATACCTCTTCAAAGCATCAAATCATCAATTTCTTTGATATCGGAATTAAAGATCGGTTTCAAAGAAATTTTGTAGTGTTCTTTTATTATGTCGGAGGATACTATACCTTAAATCTAAGAACAAATTTCAAACCCTTGCATTATATTGGGAGGAGAATAAGAAAATTAATTTTGTTAGGAATTTATTTTCTCTGATAAATTATAATTTTTTTATTTTTAATATAAATCTAAATTATCCATTTTTTTTATCTTATAATTTAATTTTCCAAACAACAAAAATGATTAAATCAAATATAACCTCTTACTTTTTACATACAAAATTGATAAAAAGTTCTTATATGCGTGAGTGTAAAAATACTAAACCGTCACTATGATGCCATTTTAATACAACATAGATTCCACTATTAATATACAGTGATTTTAACTGTTATGATAAGTTTAGATCATGGAAATTAGTAAAGAAAAAAAATATAGATTTATAAAACTTAAAGCATAAAATTATATGATTTGAATTATGAAAAAAAAAATTATTAGTATTTTTTAATTAAAATTTAAGGTTCAAAATATAGGATGAATATTTTTATACTTCTTCTTGCACGTAACAAATTTTCAAGTCAACATTTCAATTGTATTTGCAACTGATAACCTAAGTATATTTGTAAACTTATTTCATTTAAATTAATTAGGACTGTTAACGGGTCGGATCTATATCGAATTTATCATATTCAAATCTGAATTCAATTATTGAAATTCATATTCAAATTTGGTCAGAATTTCTATAGGATTTTTATTAGTTAGTACCATATCCAAATACAATGTATGTTTGAAATCTAATTAAAAAATTTGATCCTAATTTTTTTTTATTTCATTTTGAATTTTATAAAAATATTGTATTTATAAAGTAAATATATGTTATATTTGAATTTTTAATAATATTTTATTATATATAAGTCCAAAAATTAAATATTTGAAAACTAAATTTCTATTTCACATTATATTAATGCATAGATGAATTATTATATGTTATTATATTTGATATTTTATCAATATCTCTCTTATTTTTTAGGCTAAAAATTCAATATTAATAGTATAATACAGATGTTAATATAAATATTAGGTCAAAATAATATATAGATTTTATTTTAAATTTTTTATTAATATTATATATAAGAGTATTAATTCAATAAAAAATATTAAAATTTAATAGATTGAGTTGCTTAATTTCATATCTGATCCACTTATTTTGTATTACGGATATTTATAATTGAATATGATTTATTAAATATTTTAATTAAATAAAAATTTTAAAATTTAGATTAAATTCGAATTAAAGTCTGATTCATTGATAGTCGTAAAATTAATTATTAGCATTTTGCTTAAAATAGGATAAGCCAAAATGCTTTTGACTTATAATCATGGGCCGAATATATACAGAGCGGCCCATTCCAATTAATTGAAGCCCAATGTAGTTTTCAGACATTGCAGCCCAATGCTCACGAAAGGCCGTTC
>JACGDI010005268.1:239949-254997 GCA_014898725.1 Jacaranda copaia | reverse complement strand
GATGCCCTTACCGGCGGGCGAAGTCGTTCGCACGAAGCTCGTACGGCTGCTCTACTTCATGGGAGCCGGAGGTATATACACATTCTGTATGTATTTCTTCAAATTTTTGTTTGGGTTACCTGGTTTCTGACTCAGAGTTTCTCGGTTTATTTTTCCTGAAGCCGTCTGCGCTGTCGGGATCAACAAGTGGAAAGAAATAGAGCGAAAGTCCATGATTCAGAAGCAGCAACAGCTAAACGGCGCATCTCTGGAAAACCCATCTAATGTGGTACAAAAACGCAGTTGAATACAAACAATTTTGAGGGATGGTGAGAGGACTATTTGATTCCAATGGCTCTTTAAATAATCAATTTTGTGGGTTTAATTTGCTAGAACTCTATTTTTCTACTAAAATTTTGCATCAGAGAGGCGTAAATTTGTAATTTAGGTATCAACGATGAGCAAGTTGTTTTTATTCTGCTAGCATTAGTATTGGATTGCATAATAGTAGTAGCAGTTGCATTGTTTCTGGATGGAGGAGAGCATACGGGTGTTGTCATTATCATTTTATTGGTGTGTGAGTGACTGATTGGAGCTTCTTGATTAGTGGAAACTGCAGAATGTTGCTGAGAATTTTATATTAAAAATAAGTGTGCAATTATGTTGTTGACCGAAGAAAGGAGGTTTAGTTACAGGAAGGTGTTCGTTTCGACCTCTTCTATGTAGACTTTGAAATGTTTGAATTATTAGCAAAATCCACGTCTTACGTTTGTTCTTTTGGTATGCACTGATTGAATGTTGTGTATTAGTCATCGATATATTTTCTTTTTGCAGTGATTTACTTACCGGAAGGTGTACGTCAACCTATTCTATGTAGACTTTGAAATGTTTGAATTATTGACAAAATCCACGGCTTGCGCTTGTTCTTTTGGTATGCACTGCTTGAATGTTGTGTGTCAACCATCGATATATTTTCTTTTTGCAGTGGTTTACTTATTGGAAGGTGTTCGTCGTCTTGCGCTGGTTCTTTTGGCATGCACTGATTGAATGTTGTGTATCAGCCATCGATATATTTTCTTTTTGCAGTGGTTTACTTACTGGAAGGTGTTCGTCGACCTATTCTATGTAGACTTTGAAATGTTTGAATTATTGACAAAGTCCACATCTTTCCCTGGTTCTTTTGGTATGCACTCATCGAATGTTGTGTATTAGCCATCGATATATTTTCTTTTTGCAGTGGTTTTAAGCTTTACAAGTTGATCAGTTCAACTGTGTTTGAGGTCGTTATGAGCTCACAGTCGATTGCAAGGAGTGGTCCAACATTACTTGCTGGATTGTTGAATATTTATCTGGTCAAATGATATTTATGAGAAACTAGGATCCTCGTTTTGCCCACTACTAGTTTGAATTAATGATAAAAGCCAAGTGAGACAAAAGATTACTACTACGAATGATGGTTTGTTTGAGTTTCATGTTGTGTGGTTTATGATTTTAAGTAGCTTTCCCAATGTATTGCTGTTGTAGAGTATGAATGTCTGGCTGTCGAATTTTAGGTATAGATAGACAATAAAAAACTCATCTTTTGCTCTCTTTGTTTCCAAGAGACCAGAGTAGCTGCCTAATAAAATGGCTCAGCCAAGAGCTCATGAAATTTCTTGCTCAACCATGGTCAATGATAGTTGCTATTGAGATGAAGAGCTGAAAATTTTTATGAAAATCGTAGCTATTTTCAATGAAATTACATTCTCACAAATAGAAGAAAATACTAATTGGTTGTACATTAGTTGTACCCTTGGTTATTGTATGCAGTTGTAGGATCCATTGTCTTGGCTTCTGTAGATGCATATGACAAAATTGTGCAATCTGTAGCATGTACCTTTTATCTTAATAAGGGCATTTCTTGCTATATAATAACTGGTTATTTGTGTGATTCAATTCACAATTGCTTCTATATATGTATCATCCAGTTGCTGGAGGAGTTGGGATGATACTTGAGACTATACCAGTGCTAGGCCATACATGATGCTAACTAGAAGAATGCCCAAATAAACAATTTCGAATTGGGTTTTGAATTTTATAAAATAAAACAACATATTTAAAATAATTTAATGTGTTTAATTAATTGAGATTGAACGGACTTTTAATCAATGATCTTGAATTGAGCGCAAAATAATTTTATTTATTTTTTATTCTGAATATTGTTGAGGGGACGGAGGGGCAGGACTGCAAAGAAGCCTCTTCTCACCAAGACGACTTTGCGTGCATTATTGATTTCGTTTGTTTGGTGCAGCCAAGCTCATCACTTTGGGTGGTGTTATCATTAATTTCTTTTGTTAGTTGGATTGTCTAATGTTTGTTTTTTTTTTTTTTTGAAAAAAATGTATTTAAACAAATGTATGTAGGAATTAGTACTAATACTAGTAAAATATTTACATGAATATTCAAAATAAAATCACTCAAGTGAAAATTAAATAAGGAATATTGCTTCCTTATGTTGAATTACTAGGAAATTGAGGGGAAAAGAAAAGGACAAATTCTTTTAGCATAATATCAATAAAAAATTAACCAGATTCAATAATTGTTACACTAAATACAATAAGGGAAAACAATTGTTTACACATTTTTTATAAGATTTGAGCTCTAATTTTCATGATGCTTGTATATCATATTTACTCGGCATTCAACTCAAAATCAATCTTGTAAAATTTAATTCAATTAAGTGAATCTAAAAAATTGACTATATACAATTTTTTTTTATTAGAAGAATTAAAATTTCATTTGATTAATTAAAAAAATCATATATATTGACACATCAAGTTATTCTAAGTCAACAAAAATTTAATCCGGTTAAAATTCATCAAAACTAAATAGATTCAAAATCCGATTAAAATCAAATAAATAATTCAAACTCCAACTAAAATGATATCTTATTTAATTTGACCCTAAACTCTTTCCTAATGGGTATTTTTGACTATCTAATTAATAGGTTGTGGACAAAAACGACATCGTGACTGAGTCAATCGGTCAAAGACGAACCACCCCTCTGTTCCCAAGTACTTTGTATTAAATAACTTAACATAAACATTTAACTGTTACCCTCACATAACCGTCACAAAATTAAAAATAACCTTCCACTAACACTCTTCCAAGTGTCGCGTCCTCAGATTCAAAGCAATAACTGTTACTTTCCTTCGTCTGTCCATTAGTTCTTAAGTCACAGCCGTGTAAATTTATCTCCCCATTCATCCCTCATATTTCTCTCTCATCCGCCGTCGGCCCATTGTTTTTTCCTTTCTCTCTCTAGAAATCTTCTCTCTTCGGGATCGAGATGTCACTGAGACGATCTTATCTCTCAAGAAGAATCATTCATCGTTCGTTTACACTCTCCAAATCTTGCAAAGAATTCAAATCACCAGAAGCCAAATCGTTTTGCGGTGATAATATTTATCCAGGCAAGGAGGAAGAAAATGATGGAAGTGGGCAGCAGCGGCGGCGGCAGAACGATGGCGTCGTTTTGTCGGGCGAATCGGGTCCTTCGGAACCGGATTCGTGGGCGGAGATGCTGCCGGAGTTGCTGGGAGAAATAATACAGAGAGTGGAAGCTAGTGAGGATAATTGGCCGCAGCGGCAAAACGTCGTCGCATGCGGCTGCGTCTGCAAGCACTGGAGGGAGGCCACCAGAGAGGCCGTGGAGAAGGCCTCCATCCATCAGCCTGGCAAAATCACATTTCCTTCTTCCCTCAAAAAGGTACTTTTTACACTTTTAGTTTACGTATATATCTGTATATATGATGTGGATTTTGGATTTCTTTTGATGGGTCACAAATTTTGAATTCTGTAGATTGTGCTGGTCGTCTAAGTGCATTTCATGGTTTGTAATCTGTAGACAGTTGGGACTATAATTGCAATGCAAAATGTTAATTGTGTGCGCCTGGTTTGCGTTATATGAGGTGAAATTTCAGCCTAGCTAATTGCTAACTAAATCCTTTATCTTCCCAAATGTAGCTGCAGTTTTTGTAGTTCACCATTTTTTTCCCTTTTCATTTTTCCCGTTGGCCATTCTGTATAAGATGTGTAATTGTACTAGTATTGGTCTATCGAAGTGTTGGAAAAAGTTGAAGATCTGACATTTATCGAGTGATAATAAAGTTTTGATGGAGATTACAACAAGCTTTAGGTTTTCTTGTTGTGGAAGAATAAACTTTGGGCATGTTTCATGGGATAAGGTGATAATTTATCATAAAAACTAGTGTGTTGTGTGACAAAGGAAAGGCACATACATAAGTTCCTGGCTTACTATTTCTTGTTCTTCCTACATTTTTGTTATATTTTTCGGCATGTAAATATTCTTGAGAATGAGTATTTGTATTGGGAAGGGCTAGGGCAACTTTTGTACGTTATTTCTAAAATTATATTAGTGATTACATCATTTCTGGTACTGAGAATTCTAAATCTTGGTTTTATACACTGTGCAGCCAGGGCCACAGGATTCTCCACTTCAATGTATTATAAAACGCGACAAGAAGAATGCAACATTTTACCTCTATCTGGCTGTTGCACCATGTAAGTGGACTATCTTTTGAAGTTTTGAAGATATATACTGACTGATTAATCTACTGCTACAGCTTCCTCCCCTTACTGTAGCATCTGCAGTCAGTGATGAGGGTGGGGGTAGAGGGGGTAGGAGGTCAGGAAGGAGGGGAAAAATTATGTCAGCTGTTCTTAATTAATCTCAGAATTTGTCTAACAGGAAGCATTTTGAAAACTTTGAGTCAATGTCAGTTGGTAGGGCAACATCACTAGTCTTCTATACCTAACATTTAGAACTTGTTTTACTGGTCAACCTTCTATGTAGCTTTGATTTACTGTGTGAAAACACTTGAGCTTTGGCTAGTCGTTCTCTTGCTTTAATATTTCGTACATGCTAATTAATTTTTTAGAATCCAAATTAATATTGCTAACAAGTGAATATCTATGTGCAACTGTGTTTAGAGCTCTTTTATTAAATTGCAAGGGTGTATAATAAGCATCGAGTTTATTCTTAAAAGCCTTGGACTTGGAAATTATGATATTATCAGGCATGATAAGGCTACATAAAATGGTATATTTGTAAGAGTATGTGTGTTTAGTTGTTCCGTATGGCCTTCAATTTCTGTCTGATTGGAGATGTGGATAGAAACAGATTCAATTATAAAAGTACAAGATTTAAAGATTACAGTTTGCCAGAAGATGATATAATATGTTTATTGGATCAGTCATTGATTTTTTTCTTTTTTCCTTTAGTCCCCTGAATTGAGAGACAGAGAGAGAGTTATCCATGCCCCTTGTATCACTACCAGGATTCAATCACTTGCACTTTTATGATGACATAATACAACTAAATTACTGGGCAGCTCTTCCAAAAAAGTATCGTATCAGATCCCCTTAACCATCTCAAGTTATTGATAGAATACTGTTGATATGGTGCTTAATGATGTTCTGTTTTTGCATCCATTCAACTTTTCTTTGTTGTCTCTTCCGACTATTCAAGCATATCTTTTGCTATAATAAAATTTGCATTGTCTTTGCTTGGGCCTTTACAATTTGGGTTGATGTCCTTTTTCGGGCACTCAAGAGAATGAGTTGAATAAAAAGCTCACTAGCAATTAACTATCTACAGAGAGATAAGTTCCCATTCTAAATTTTTGAGTAGCCTAAGAGAATATGGCATGTAATGCATCTAACCTTTGTAGTTTTAAAACTTAATGTGCAAATTGGAGTCATTATATTTTTCATTTCAATGTGAATCATATTGGCATCCCCCAGATTTTGTGCCTGGCTATTTTTCATGTATGATCCTTTTTTATTTTTGCACCTCTGTATTATTTCATAGCTGATGTTTTCATTTTTTTTCCCCTGAAACAGCATTCATGGACAAAGGAAAGTTTCTCCTAGCAGCACGAAGATACAGAAATGGTGCACGCACTGAGTACATTATTTCTCTGGATGCCAATGATTTATCTCAAGGAAGTAAAGCCTATGTCGGAAAATTGAGGTGAGGATTTCTATTTGGTAACACCGAGCAAGCCGGACAACTTTATCACTTTCTCTTTGATATAACATGGGTGATCTTTGATTTATGCTGGAACTTGGAACTATAGAAACTTTTGCGGGATCTAAGGTGGCAGAGTCCTGAATGATGTAAAGTTGTATTGAAACAAAAAAATACTAGTTTATTTTGATTCATGTGGTAATGGCAAGGTGCTTAACTTTTATCAAAGATGGGAGTATGAGTTTGATAAAACTTTATTGGGTTAGCCATCTAATAGTAATGCAAGTGCTTTTGGTTTTTATATTACCCTCTGGAAGAATGGATTTGAATTGAAAGGCACAAACCTACAAAAATCTGTGAAACACTATTTGTACAATTCTACGAGGAGCACTTGCCTCTCATGGGAAGATATAAATTTCTACTAGGTTGTCTCTGTGGCCTAGAACACTTTTGTGAAAGTTCTCTGATGAGCTCTGCCTATCAAGAAAAGACGTGTAAATAAGTTGTTTCTATGCCTAGATTATTCTAACTAAAGATGAGCCATGAGTGGGCTAATAGAAGAGGAGAAAAACCGTTGCTTTCACTTTTGTGGCTTTACATGGAAAAACTTGAATTTGGTTTCTTTTGGGGATTTTTGGGGATTATCATTGATCCTCCGCAATAAACCAAAATATATATTCTCTTAACCAAAATGTTAATAAAAACGTGTATCTATATATATCTAAATAATTATGTATTATACATATATTAGATATGTATTTGGTTAATTACTTATAACCTCCCTTTGAAATAACGAAACTACCAAACTCCTCCTCTCAAATTCCAAAAATCTCTCTTGAAAGGAGAAGGAAGGGTGGAATGCCAACAAACGTCTATTATTGAATTGACTAGACCTGATAGTACCCATTTGGGGAACGTTCAGTCATGTCGAGACAAATTAGGAAATCGAATAGGAATGAAAATACAAAGAAATGAAAGGATATCAAATTCGATTTATTTGTATTGTATCTTAACTGAATCTTGTCTATTTCAACTTTGACTTTTTGGCCCCCTTTACTAGGTTGGAGCTACAAAGCTTACCAACATTTCATTTTTTATTAAAAGGGGAAAGGGCTTTTTCAGCTTTGGATCCTTCTCCGGCCTTTTGGTAGTCAATGAAGCTACCACTAAGGCTATGAATAGGTCATAGCTCCAATCCCATTTGTATTCCTCTATCACTGGTGTATGTTTACCATATTAGTCTAACTTTACCTAAACACAATCCCCTTTTGAAGCATGGCACTTTCTATCGTTCATGACCTTTTATTTTATGTTTCACCTTCCCTCATGCATTTGGAACCCCACAAGTAACACTTGAAACATTCAATCCTTTTCCATTTTCGCAGGTCAGATTTCCTTGGTACCAATTTCACCATATATGATAGCCAACCACCACATAGCGGAGCAAAGCCATCCAGCAGCAGGTCTGGCCGCCGTGTTGCTAGCAAGCAGATAAGTCCCCAAATCTCGGCTGGTAACTTCGAAGTTGGGCAAGTATCCTATAAATTTAATCTCTTAAAGTCAAGAGGTCCTAGGAGAATGGTATGCTCCCTTACATGCCCATTGTCGGATGAAACATCAGCTGATAAACATCAGAACGATTTAAAAATGAAGAAGCCCGAGTCGTCCGCTCCAGGGTGTACAGTCTTGATAAACAAAGCTCCAAGGTGGCACGAACACTTAGAATGTTGGTGTTTGAATTTCCATGGCAGAGTGACAGTCGCATCCGTCAAGAATTTCCAACTGGTTGCAATGATGGATCAGAGTCAGCCCAGCGGAAAAGGTGATGAAGAAACGGTGCTGCTCCAGTTTGGGAAGATAGGAGATGACACTTTCACAATGGACTATAGCCAGCCTCTGTCAGCATTCCAAGCATTTGCTATTTGCCTCACCAGTTTTGGAACAAAACTGGCATGTGAGTAGTCTTGTTTCTTCGTGGTTATTCCAAGAAACTTTGATTTTCCTTGTTGCGGTAAAATTGGTTTTCGATTTTGCCCTCCCGTGAAGTATATCTGGACTCGGATGAAAATATTCCCGTGTACAGGATTCGCATGAATTGTTATATTATTTGAAGTTTGAATTAGTGATCTAACTGCACAAATCTTTACATTATTGTAATCCATATTAAATGACCTTAATTTAACATTTGATGTCTCTTACAGATCATTGTTTCCTACATCAAACCCAAACCATGTTTGATACACTGAAATCATAGTTCCCCTTTAGTGAACATTTTCATATTAATGAGGATTGAATCATTTATAACCAATTACTTCAATTATATCATTCTCGCACTCATATATATATATATAAAATGCAGTGTGCAAAATTTAAACTTCCAAAAATCCTCAATAGAGAAGCAAGAGTAAATATTTAACAAAAGAAAAAGGCATCCCATCGTGCATGGTAGGGTTATTTATATTCACAGCCAAAATGGTATGCATCAATCGATGCTATGTTTATATATTGAATACAACAACAACAATCATATATGCATTTACACATGGTATTATAGCAAGAGCAATGCAACATCCACCGAAGCTCTGCATACCTCACACAACATTAACTCAATTTAAAGCGATTTTTGAGGTGCATCTCAGCTGGCAATCACATATAGCAGCAGACTTAGTTTGGCGGGGCTCATACCATAAAAGAGGAAATAAAGCATAATAATTGAACTATTGGATGCATGATTTTCATAAACCAAGTTACCATGAAGCAATCTTATATTTTCATAAACCAAGTTACCATGTTTCACAAGGAAGGCCAAATCCTTCAGATTTTCTCACACGAGCAATAACAGCGGCCATGAGGAAAAAGAAAAAAGAAAATGTTCATGTACACAACCACTCTTTCGACTCAAAGGACAATGAAAGTGCAAAAGGTTAACTTTCCTCCACCCCTCTTGTTTTATTTCTTCCCACGCAGTTTCACACCAAGCGCCCTCTCCAGTTTAGAAACGATTTGTTGATTAGGAATTGCTTTTCCGGATTCATATTCCTGGATTACTTGGGGCTTCTCATTTATCATCTGTAGAACAACCACATTAATACAATTAAATCAATGAAAAGCTTCTGCTTGGTAAGAACATTCATTTTTGTACGTGTAATTTATGAAGTAGAAAACGGAAGAGAGGCCAGATAAAACAAACCTGAGCAAGTTGTGCTTGTGTCAATTTCTTATCCATACGCACTTGCATGATAGCCTTTTTTAGCTCACTTGGGACCTTCTCATCTGTGACATTGAGAAAACATTAGAATAAGAGCCTCAAGCTACTTCATTTAAGAGAATGACAATCCACGACAAAGACACAATTTCCTCTGCATATTGTGATAAGTTAGATGCAAGAGGAGAATCTTATAGACAACAAATAAAAAAAGAAACCTCCTTCTAGCATCCACTTCTGTGCATTTTCTCATAAAAGCATCCTTTGCATCAAGACAATTGAAAATGCGGTTGCAAAATCAAAGTTTTGAGTAGTTGCCTAATCATAACCTAGAACAAAATAAATTTAAGACCTCTAAGGAAAACATGGAGAGAGTTTTCTCTTGGCATTAAATTCAAACCAAGGGGCACAAACTGCCTGGGGTTCCAAGAAGTGTTTGCTATCCGCGGCAAACGCAGGATCTTGGAAGTAAAAGCACACTTGACTTCGCCGAGGAAGAATTGTCTCATTCAAACCAACAAAATAATCTCAACACATTTCAACATGGGATACACAGATCGGCTGAGATTGAATGCAGAGAAGAAGGATACTACTGGGACTTAGAAAAAAAGATGCATGCAACATGATTACTTCAATGCACATAAGGCAGGAATCAAACATCAAAGATGGATTATGTCACAAGAGAAGAAAATTTAACTAGTTAACTGAACGAAACAAAAGACAGATAATTTCAACTTACGCGCCAGATTTTCTGTGTCTTCATCAAGCTTCCTAGTGTTTAACATGGTGGTGCTTTTAGCAGCCTTGTTTGTCCCGGCATTAGCTGCAGCAGAACACACAATTATAATCCGCATATAAGAGTAGAAGAGCAATTCACACAGTACAATATACATTAAGTGATGGTTTCTATCTTATTCATAGTCTGCAAACGAGACGGGATGCAGAGGGAAGAGTTAGATCAAATCAAGTGATAGAGCACCGTAACCACACCTGAGAAGTCTGATTCGACATGAATGCTAAAAGAAAAAGATTCATACAGCATAAAAATGGCAATGGCATGATTGTAAGGTTTGGTCAGCATAAATACCAATACATAGTCACATATCACGAAAAGAGTTTTGTCCAATCAATTCCCGGCTGCATGGGATAAGACAAACACCGAGGAAGCAATCACAAAATTCTCCATCCACCATTGAATTGCATTTTGTAATGATCCACGAGCTGATATGATCTCAGCTCAAACTAAAACTTCAAAGGCATACCGCAGGAAAAGGTAAAAAGAATCAAGAGAATAAAGCTAGAAATCTAGTTCTCCTTCAAGTTTGCTTCAGCAGCATCAAATCGGTTTGGAACCAGACCCTAAAACATTTTTAACCTACCGAACATCCCTATATCTCTTCAGCAAATTACAGTTGCTGAGGCCCATAATCTTTGCCGGAGACCTTATAACAGGAAAGTTCTTAAGTCCAAATAATGAATAGGGTATGGCAATGGCTATTGATAAAAACACGAACAGATAAACTCACGTGGCAAGCATAAAATCCATAAATACGATTTCATACTTCAAGAATAACAGCTCAAAGACATTAATTATGGAACAATAGTCATTATAAAGGAAATATCACACACCCATCTATGTCCATAATCATTTCTCGGGAAAATATACCAAAAAAATCCACAAATTAGAAAACAAGAAAAACAAAACGATGCCAAATGATATATATATATATATATATATATTTAAAAAAGAATAACGCCCTTCACATCAAAGTTTTGAAGCCTATTACATCAGTTGCCTTAAAACATAAATTTAAGACGAAAGAAAAATGGCCAAAAAGATGCATACAAAACATAGGAAAGAAACATAACTCACATACACACAAACAAATACAATACAACAAGGGGAATAAAATACGCTAACACCTACATTTTTTAACGGTTTCGATCTCGGCTCCAACGCGGCGGGCGGCGTTGACAGCTTTCTCATCTTTTCTAGCGGCCGCCGTCGGCGCCTTCTTTCTGATCACCACTGGCTCCCAGTCCTGAGTAATACCTGCCATTTTCTCCAATAATTTCCTATGCGCTCGCTTCTTCCTTTTGATGGAAAATCTTGTGTGTTTTCAGCTGGGGTTTGTGTGGGAAGGAAGAAATGGCCGACCTTAGTTTATAGAGAAGGTGGTGCATTTCCTTGGGTGGCACGGCCATTCCAGAACCTTCCACGTTGTTCGTCCATTCCATTTTGCAGCACACTTTCCAAGTTTTACTTTTTTTTTTTTATGTCCTTTCCTTTTTAAAAATGAGAGATTATTTATTAAAAAAAAATAGCACGAAGATAAGATTTTTATTTAAAAAATAAAATATCTTGAGATGTCGCAACGAAGAAAATAAAATGGATAATTTGTAATAGATCAAGTATTCGTTAAATTAATTGATAAATTTATTCATCTTCAAAAATAATACAATTTCTTAAACTAAAAATGACCACTTGCTTACATAAGATATGCAATAATTTATTTTATTTTTTATCATGTAAAATTGTAGTAGACTATGTCTGATTTTATTTCATTTTACATAATAAATATAGGGTTAAAATATTTTTACCCCATGTGTTGTTTGAGATAGCCAATTTACCTCCCTATGAAAAAAAAAAGGGGAGAAACAGCTCTGTGTGTTTTTAAAATTTGGATCACTGCCTCATTCTGTCTATTTGAGTTGAATTTTACATTAAAATGATAAAAATAACCTCATATATATAATTACTTTATATCATTATATTTTTTTTCTTTTATTTAATCTAAATTAAATAATTTTATATTTAAAAAATACATATATTTATATAAATTAAAAACTATCTAATACTTATAAAATTATATATACATACATATACATAAAATTATATACATATAAAAATTACATAAATACATATATGCATAATATATATGTATATAAAATCATTTATAATATATCTATATATATAAATAAAAAATATATATTTTCTATTGTTTAGTCTAAAATTAAATAATTTTTTATTTATGAAATATATGACATACTTATATAAATTAAATACTATTTAATATTTATGCAATTATATATATACATATATATAATTATCAAAACTAAATAATTTCATATTTATAGAATATATAACATATTTATATAAATCAAATACTATATCATATTTATAAAATATTATATACATGCATATATATAAAATCACATATATATAAAATTATATATACATATATGCATATAAAATTATTCATTACATATTTATATATATTAAATATTATTTATACAATTATATATACATACACCCATATAATTAAGAAAACTAAATAATTTCATATTTACAAAATATATAACATATTTATATAAATCAAATACTATATAATATGTATAAAAATAATATACATGCATATATATAAAATCACATATACATTTATACGTATAAAATTATTCATAATATATTTATATATATTAAATACTATTTATTTTTTTAAAAATTATATATACTGATGAGAGTGAAAGCTATATTTTACTGGATTTAGCTAATGTTTTGGGCAATTCGACCTAGCTGGTTGAGTGATCCAACTCCAGAAGAATTTAGGTTGAGATCTGCAATTATGAGCAAATGTCAGGCTAGTCGAGGTGCCATTGGTTAATATACTCCGATGGTTAAGTCAGTTTGAGGTTGACTAGAATAACTAAGCAACAGAGTGAGGGCTTTATTAAAAAAATGGCATATCTTAAGAGTACTTGGCAACGAAAAATTTATAACTTTTTTTCAGGTGGATGATATGTCCAAAGTGCCCCTATTATGGGTAGAGGGCTCTTGTCCTTGTTTGGGGAGCTTTAGGCCATTTTCCATCCCTGTACTATTCTTGGTGGCTTCAACTCTGGCTTTCTGGGATAGAATAGTATACTGATGGCACATCTCCTATTAGAAGCGGCAATAGGGGTGGTACTGAGGTGGCATGCACCATTAATGTGGAGGCACGATGCCTGTCGAGGCACTTAATGCGGTAGATAAATGATTCAATTTTGGAACAACCTCCTTGGTTGGCTTTGGGGTCAACCATAGAACTAGTTACTAAGTGTGGGCGGCCGACAAGGGTTGCGATGCTTAGGTCGTCTCATTGGAGATGATCGAGCCCACATTTAATCTGTGGTCTAGTCAAGAGATATCGGTCTTACTGATTGCTTAGGCGACAAGGCAAGTAGGTGGTTGATTAGGGTTGATGACCTAATTGGGCCTCATAGGCGAGATAGGCCTGGAAGTGTGCTCTTGGGTTGATAGCTATTGGGTTGGGCATATTGGGCCATTCCATATTATAAGTTCCCCCCACTCTTAGTTCCTAATCGAGCTTGTTGATAAGAAGGAGTGGGGAGTAGTTACGTTGTTGAATAGCAATTTTTGAGAATCGACCAGGGTTTTACGTATTCGACCAGGGTCTTGGGCATTCGACTAGGTTTTGGTGCATTTAATGTGCTTGTTACATTGAGCCATGTGGAGTACCAGACGACGGCTGTGCAATTATTATCGTTGATTGGGTTTCTGCGCCTTGTGCTTATTAATAAATATGGTTAAAACGCCCATTTTTCACTTTCACTGCTTTGTGTCTGGTCAAGTAGCACATTTACAATGCTTTCCACCTCTTGTCGAGTGTTGTAGAGTTTATTGAAGCTTTGTAATTTTTCCTTTCTACTTTTTCAAACTTAGCATTTCTTTATGCATGTCAACTAGTTCTAACAGTGAGGCTACTAGGTCATATGGGGAGCCACTCTAGGGGGAGAGTGGTAGTGGGAGCGGGTTGGGTAGTTCATCAAGCGATAGCTCAACCTGTAGCAGCTCAAATGACAAGCGTGCTACTTCTAGTGGTGACGTTGGCTTGAGTGGGGTGCCAGCATTGCGTGGTCAACTTTTTACTTCTAATCACTATAGTGAGATCACCTCAAAAATTAGTCCAGCCAACCTCACACGCATTAGGGATCTTTATCATATTCTTGCTGAGTTCGAATTGATAGTCCCCAGTCCATGGGATAAGATGCATCAACCTCATAAGGGTTACATCACTGTGTTCAAGGAGGCTTTTAGGTGTGGACTTAGGTTCCCTCTTACACCAACTATAACCTACTGAGAGGTCTAAAGGTCTACATAACCCAGTTGTTACCAAACTGCTTCTCAATCATATATAGTTTTGCAGTCTTTATATACTTATTCGACCAACTAGCTTCCTTCGCCAACTTTTCCAACCTCTTTCACCTTCCGATGTCCTGAAAGTTGGGTAGTACTGATAAATCAGGATTCTTCTATCTTGCAGCCAGGGCATGTCAAAAACTTTTGGTTACACTGTTTTTCTCTTACGATTAGGAGTGGAAAAAATATTTCATGTATGTTCAAAGGCCTGGAGGGTTTAACATTCCGAGGGGATGGTGGGTGGATCACATTGAAATGCTGGGTAATTCGACCGTAAGTTTGCTTAACACCTTCGTCCAGGATCTAGTTGAGTTTGGCTAAACGAAGGCCTCTATATTTATCAAGGAGAGAAGTTTGGTGTTGGCTAGCTTGTCGCTAGTTGACCTGGGCTTACCAGCAAGTGATTGACTAAGTAGAAATGCTTTTGGATTTTACAAACTTGCTTATCTGCATGGATGTTCGTGGTCAATTTTAGTTGTTTATTTTTTCTATTACTTTTTGTCTTGGCAAATCATGCTGAAACTATGAATCGAGTGAGACAAGAAGTGCTAGCTCAAGTGCAGAGAAATGGGGAGTGCCGCCAGGCTATCGCAGCTTGATGGGAGGCTGCCTTGGATATGGCCCTATCTCCTCAAT
>JACGDI010005268.1:183389-227266 GCA_014898725.1 Jacaranda copaia | reverse complement strand
AGAATTTTGCTAAAATGTTGATTTTGAGGAGGCAACACACTTATTTTTCTTTCTTTTGAGGTAATATTTCCATTAGCTGTCTGCACCTGAGGAAGGAGAAAATCTGGAGCTGGAGATAGCCATCTCTGCTTCTGACATCAAAGACAAGTATAAGGTTCGAACTTTAATGAACTTCTCATCCTCTGGAAGCATCACGTGCTAGCTTTTTCAAGCCTTTCTACCCCCACCCCATCTCTCTATTACTTACATAATATTTTTTGAAATTATTTTCTTATTAGGCCTGTTTGTTTTATGGAATAATTCCTTAAAATAGTTTTCTTAAATCATTTTCTGATTTTAGGATGCCATGTTGTTGCCCAAATGGAAGGCGTTCCAGACAATCATATATCTTGAACGGGTGAGTAAGTGCCCTTTATTGGTGGTAGTTTATATGGCTTGCTCACCTTGTATAGGGATTAGGTATGGCATTTGACTTCCTAAGTTAAGGATTTTTAACATCACTGGTATTATGGCTTATCCACTTCATATATTTTCTAAAGATTCCAAATGATTGTTTAACCTTTCTGGCATGTATGCATACGTGCACCTCATTAAAAACTTCCTTGCTGCTTTCTGTGTCAGAACAACAACATAAGTTCAACCTTTTTGTGTTTCTACTTCCATAGGATGATGATCTTCATGATTCAACAAAAATTGCTGCCTTTGATTTTGATGGGTGTCTTGCGAAGACCTCTGTGAAAAGGTATGATTTCCAGTGCTTAAGGCACTTTGTGATGGTTTAACCTGTATTGCATACTTCTCACTACAATTGCTGATGGAAGCTGAAATCCTGTAAAAATGTCAAATATAGTGACCAGTTGTTTATTTGTCCTGAAAATACTTAACTAGTTTCCTGTAAATTTGGGTTATTTATGCCAATGCATAAACTGCAAACCGTTGGTCTTTAAAGTCACGAACAATGCTAACTTGCTATCTATCTCCAACATAGAAAAATCTTCACGAAATCCTTGAACCAATTATCTAATCATTGTCTCTTTATTCTGCTTGAAAAATATGAGTTCAATGCTGGCTGCTAATACGTGGATGAGACTGCTATTAGGTATGCAGGATGTCCCTTTTCACTGGACATTGCCATAGGTGTGCTTTCATCATAGTTTGGTTATTCTGAGGCATAATAATTTTTCTCACATATCTTGACAATTTTTTGATTGATCTATTATATGTGAACTTATTGTATTGTTCACACATTTGCTGGAGCTGAATCATATGAAAAACCTAATTGATGATCGTCTTCCTTTAATTTCAGAGCAGGAGCCAATGCTTGGTCCCTTATGTACCCTTCCATACCGGAGAAACTCCAGAGTCTTTATAATGATGGCTACAAGCTGGTTTGGTCATTTAATTTGGCTCTAGAATCTTTTCTAATGATAACCATACTATGCAAGTTTGATTGACTTTGAATTCAAAACTGTTGAAGGTTATCTTCACCAATGAATCCAATATTGAGCGCTGGAAGAATAAAAGACAGGCTGCAGTAGATTCCAAAATTGGACGAATTGAAAATTTCATTAAGCTTGTGAAGGTTCCCATTCAGGTTTGCTTAGTTTGCTTATTAAATAAGCTCCTCCTGGTCTTGCAGGAATTGGACAAATGTGTAATTATCATATATTCACCGAAAGCTCTGCTTATGTTTCTTATGACTAGAATCTGTTGTAAAATTTTCTAAATTGTTGCCAATCTTTTATAGTTTTGCTTCTCACGAGTGCTTTTTGAAAATTTATGAGAAGTGGTACTTCTAGAAACCCTATAGAATAATCACCATCCGTTATTGCAGAAAAAAGTACGCCCTGAGTGAATAATTTTACTAAAGCCCTGAAAACATTGCATTCTACTTCTGGAGGAACATCATAGTTGCAATGTTTCCTGAATATCATCACTTAAACAAGAAATTTTTGATCTAGTTGCAGATATGAGTCATATTCTGTGAGGACTTTGCAGCCCTTATGAATGTTTTGATTGAAGTAATGATGTAGTCAAACAATTTATTTCATCTAGAAACATAAGTGAGTAGTCACTCACAACTAATCTTATGCAGGTTTTCATTGCTTGTGGGCTGAGTACTGGTCAACCAGAGGATCCCTTTCGCAAGCCGAAACCTGGGATGTGGAAGATCATGGAGAAGGAGTTCAATTCTGGTCTCCCAATTGACATGGATAAGTTATTCTCCACTTTCTCTTGCTCTTTCCACTGATTTGTCTAGGATCTTGGCTCTAAATTGCCCTTTTTTCTTTTCTTATACATGGCATGAAAAGTTTAGAACTACTGCATAACTTGAGGTTAGTGGGTTGACTTCTTGTGTTTTATATAGATCCTTCTACGTTGGCGATGCAGCTGGAAGACCGGATGACCACAGCGATGCTGACATAAAATTTGCACAGGTTTGTCGACAAAATGTTGGCTTTCTGTTTTGAATATTTTGCAACCCATCAACTTTCCTACTCTATGCTCAGCAATTATTATGCTTGCTTTATTTAAATTTTGGGAACCAAGTGGTGAGGTGGAAACTCTTGAGGCCTGGTTTCCAATCATCGGCTCAGATATATACGGGAAAATAATGGAAAATCAACCATGTTGTATTATTCTTTCCAGTGATTTTTGCTTTTTGAATCTGTTTGCTTTATAAGGGTCACACCCTAAGAATGCTCTGTGCTCTAGCGAGCTGGTTATTTTCACATCAGCATAGTAGTTCTAGTCTTGCATAATAATTACTCAATAGCATGTGCTTGGCAGATTAACTTAACAAGCAACAAATAATTACTATGGGATATGGGTGATTGCAGGCTATTGGACTGAAATTTTATGTTCCTGAGGAGTACTTCATCACTTCAGATTAGTATTTGGTTTTCCATTTTATACCTCCAGCCTGATTGTTATCACTATGTGGTGGTGGTGGCGGCGATCAGCAGATATCAGGAGAGACATGCTGTATTTATGTTGCAATGCTTTCACATGCTTTATTTATCTGTTAGAATGCTTTTTTGTCTAATGTAAGTTATTTGTGGTTGCATTATTTTTCTTTTGTAACGGCTTCTATTTACTTCTCGTATCAGTCCATCCAATTGGGTATCAATTCAATCAAATTTATAATCTTCAGTCATATATATATATATATATATATATAGTAAAGTCACTTTGTATGATAATGCTAAAAATTGAGATTGTAATTACTAAAGATCATATCTATTTCGAAGACGACATTCCACTTCGGCATGGTACTGCTAAGAATTGAGATTGTTTGTAATTATTAAATCATATTTATTATGTGGAATGTGGAATGAAATAAAGAATGAAGAAAGATGCTTTTAGATGTATTATTTATTTGATTGGATGAAAATATTAAGATCGAATTTACTAAAATATCCTCTTCAATCATAATTGGACGAGGCAAATGAATGTCGGTGAAACAGCGACTCATTTGGAAGATGACGAGATGTCCGCTTTCATATTTAACTCGCTTCACATGGGCTCTGGACGAATAAGTAAATGAGTTGGGGCCTGTTTAGTTTTAGTTTTATTTTTGTCTTTTATTTTCATCATTTTTAAAATTTAAAAAGATAGTAACAAAAATAGATTAAAAATAAGTTAGAATTTAAATAAATTATTGAAAATATAATAATTATGTTGAGTTTAGTAGATTGTAGATGGAAAAAAATAGTAATAATGACAGCAGAGAAAAAAAAAATATAAGTTATTTAGAGAAGTTGTATAGATTATCGAAAAATGTGTTTTGAAAATAAAAATAAAAATATATTGAGTGAAAATATGTATAAAGTGATATATTTTAATTTTTAAATAATAAAAAAAATATAGAATGAAATCGAACGAGGCTTTGGGGTTCTTGAGGGCAAAATAAAAATTTGATGACTCCATCCCCACCAAAGACAAATTGCTGGACTTTTCCACCAGAGCCCGACACCAAGGGTGTTGAGTCTTTCACCCTTGAAAGACTGGTGGGCCAAAGCATTTCTCCGGGCTCCCATTTCATCTGAAGTTATGTAAATTATTTTAATTTGATGAAACAAACAACTAAATTTTTTCATATTTCATTTATATCGTGCAGTCTTTTAAGAAAGTCAAATAAAACAAATGTAAAAAATTTTGAGTGAACAAGAACAAGAACTAGAACTAGAATTTGCTTCGAGTTTTTCAACAATATGTGGACGCACAATTTTAGCAAGTAAAGTACTGCGAATATTTTTCTATTAAGAAAAAAGCAACAGAATTATCTACGTAATGAAAAATGTAACGAAATTTATTTTTTTTCATTTTTTTTATATATCCAACGGATGCTACTCAATTTTTATTATTTACACATGCACAAATACGTAAAAAATACATTAAGATTTGAACCTTAAATCTCAAACATAAGTAGAAGGATGCCATTGAACCACCATTACACAGAACACCAACCAATTGGTTAAGAATTCTTTTCCAGTACAATACAGAATTTTAGTTTTAGAGAGAGAGAGGATAACATTAAACCCAGTTGTTCATGTTACCCAATGGACCTATGGAAAGGCAAACTGTATAATTCGTGTGGAAATTTCTCCCTCCATGTATCAGAATTTCATTTGACCTGCATACCATCGGGCAAAATTTCAAGAATGCCTCAACTAAAATACGGCACCCAATTGGGTATATACTCAAGCATGAGCCATTAAATTATACAACATTACGTCCACATTCCACTTTATGATATTATCATATTACCATCTGACAACCAATTGGATGGCGCAAAATTTCAAGTAGTTCAACTTCTTCCTGTGGCTCAGAAACTTGGAAAGTGCATTATATCTTACATCTGTGCATCATTTCAAATTTTTGTGTGTGAAACAAGAAAAATGAAATTGGCAATCAGATATGAACTTAGATATCCTATACAAATCAGAAGAAATCGATGACCACAAAAGTTCGCTCAATGAAGGAATTGACTGAGAATTGATATTTGACCAGAGTCTCCATTCAAAAAGAAAACTTCCAAAGGTACATAAGATGACGAAGCCGCCGTTGCTGAACTAAATCTGTACGTAGGTTGTAGTATTTTACTACCTTTAGGACATGGGATGGTTAGAAGTCGAGGTCCTGTTCTCATCTGCCAGACCTGTAAGAACAGAGTTAGCTAGTTCCCAACATTCTAAGTAGATTCAAAATCATATATCCATCAAAGTAAAGAAAAAGTGGAGATACAACCTGAGCTCAAGCTACTTCAAGCTCGATCTTTATTTTGATATGCATGTATATAAATAAGTTTATAATGATTTGTAATTTTCACGAACATATTTATGAAGTTTTATGATGTTTATAATGAAGTATTAATATTACAATTTATAAATTTTAGGTTATTGAATTTATAGTCATTTTATTAAATTAAATTTTTGAGTTCTAGCTTGAGGCCTCAATGGTTCAAAGCTCATTCAAAGAGTTCCATCAAGCTAGGCTAAAAAAATAAGCTCGTTGAGTTTGAGCTTACGCTCGAGCATAATCTGTATGTTGGAGTTTGAGCTAGAGATTTCCTCCAAGTTCAGCTATTCTCTGCCCACCCCTAAACCAAAGTAATGGGAATTTGAAATTTATTTCTAGCAATACAGATATGAAGAATAGCATTTTATATCAATTAGGCATGAGTGGCATAAACAGAAGCCGATCAAGCTCTAAGAAAGAACATGGCCATGCAATATATGCATACACAAACTATGGCTACATACATCGCAGCATGTGTATGCTTCAGGTGTATTGGTGAAGTTCGAGGAAAAACATGGGTTCATAGGAGATTTTTAATTCAATGCCAAGTCAAAAAGCCTATAAGAATGCATATTGCTTCCTTTCCTCTTAATATTCCAACTGTAGGCTCATATTCTATTATATTGGCACATAGAGGGAAGAGAGAGGAGGGAAAGTAGGGAAGAACCAAAAGGATGCAAGCATCAAAGAGAAAAATACCTCAACTATTCCTTTCCGAGGTGCATGGATGGCAAGACACAGACAATAATCACTTTTGGAATGCTCATTATAAGCAGGATGCAGAGCCGCTTTATCTTTACTGGCAAGCATCTCCACAAATAAGCAGCTTGCTTCACGATATCCCTGCAAAAGAAACTAAGGTTAGTAGAAAGAATGTAATTTTGTGATTGGTAGTAAAGAAATGCAACCTTGAAACCAGAATTAGAAATGTTCCAATAGAAAGTCTGAATAATTATTTTCTTATTTGAATTTCAAATGTGAGATCTACAGAATCTAAAAGTCTTGATTGGAAACATAATAAAATAAAGGTTGTTCCCACATACCTTCCATAAACGCACAACAACTAGTGCCTGAGTGTCTAAGAGCAAAATACGCCCAAGTGAATCAGTGATTGCAGCCAAAGTACCACTAGGTGACAATGTGAGCTTTTCACCCTTCCTTGGATGATCCTTCAAACAAGTCAGTGGAGAGGCTGTCACAAACTAGACATTATTAGTAGGAATTCTAGCAAGGCATATAAGATGGTCAGAAATAATTGAGATACTTATTGACATTGTGCTTATGCAATTTTATATATCGCTTCTTAGATCTTCTGTTTCAGTTGGAATGCAGAGAATATAGTGATTCAGCAATAGCAGCCAAGATTAGAAGCTATTTTCTCACCTCGAGCAAATGGCTGAGTTTTAGCTTCTGGCTTCTTTGTATGATTTTGTTCACTCCGCCAAATTAATTTCGAAAATGAAGCTATTGTTGAAAATGTTGCAGGAACAACTTTTGACAAGATAGCTCCCACTAGTGATCTGCTCTTGTCCACAGAAAGCCTTCAAGAAAGAAAAATAAACTATTATGAATGAGATAAAGACAACGAAGCAATTTCATCTTATACAGGAAGAGAAAACATTAAATCTTTTTAACATGAAGAAAGTCTGCTTGTACTACGATTCAAAATCTCACTAACCTAAATGCTGATATCACGGCATCATCTCCAATTGTGACTGCACAATAGTAATGTTGACTTGACTGCCCAACAATAAAATCAGCTGAATTCAAATACCAGAATAAATTCAGAAAGTTTCCAAATCTCAGAGTAAAAGAATACATAAAAATCCACTACGGTGAGAAGGAAGAACTACTTTAATGCGGAAAAGTAGAATATTGAAGGCAGAAAGCGTAAACAAGAGAGGGCTCCAAAGTTTTGCAGTTATATCTACTAACTTCCAGAAAACTTAGAGGCTGGCGCAGTCTAACCTAAATCCATGATCATCACAAATTATATCTGACAGAAAGATTTAACCAATATATGGATTTAGTATGACAACTACCTGGATTTCCATAAGAGGTGGGGGCATGACACCAGTTACAGCAGCATCAGCACACAATCCATACTTGCTAACATTCCATAGCTGGTATGGGAGACTCACAACGGAATTTCCAGAATCCTCTGAAATAGTATCATTGAAATCCTGATCCCAAAACTGAGAGCGTGTTTGTTGAAAGCGCTGCTTAAGCAGATTCTGCAATTCATCAAGGATAGTAAAGAAGACAAAACTCAAAATATAGAACAAAGGTTCAAAAAAATGGAAAAACACAACTGGTGGATAAATATGTGACAGATAAAAGAGAAATCCTCAAACGTTTGCCAAAAAGTGCCGTCTATCATCACGAAAGCACAAGTTGTCAATGGTGTGCTTTAAAGCAGGCACACATAAAAAGAAATCCATCAAGACAATGCTTAACTAATTATTCTCGCAGGCAAACGCCACAAAATCCACATACCTTAATATCAGATCCTTCAAAACGAGCAATTACACCAGGCATCACAACACAAACCTCCTCTGCAGATGTTTCTTGCATCAAATCTTGTTTAGTCCCACGAACCCTTAACTTAAGAATCTTTCCAGGGTTTACAATCTGCGAAATAAAACCCACTGCTGAATAAACAAGCAATTGAGGCTTAACTGATGATAACAAATTCTCTTGTTACAAACCAGAAGCCAAATAGAGCTCAAACATAATACCCAACTCAACCCACTTCAAATAATACAAACACGGTCAAGCATATCACAAATTAAAAAATTAACAATTACAAACTCATGGGCCTAATTCCATTTCTAAGCTATAAACAATAGAATGAACTAGCAGCCATAAAGATAGATGCCATTTGATATTACAACTATTAGAATCCCCCTGAAATTTTCATTAATTTCCAAGCATAAGCAAGCTCAAATCTGCCCATTAAAATGTCTACTCGAGTTCGATCTCTATCTTCCCACCATTTTAAACAAAAAGGAAACATCTGGGCAACCCATTTTTGCGCAATAAAGGCTCGAGCATAATTCAAACAGCATCCCCAAAATGAAGACTTTACCAATTATCTACACAGGGCACAAGCAATTCACCAGGAAAATACACAATTAAGCAACCAAAAAAGGAGAAGCACTTAAGATAGGACATCCCACCTGTCTGTGAATAAGACGGCCGTGGATAGAAAAAATCAAAAGGTATCCGCAAGAGGTGCCGACGGCAAGGACTCTGATGTCATCGTCGAACACGAGCCACTCGATAGCGGAGATGTACTCGGCTTCGATGGGGGAAAGCTCGGGTCGGACCTTGACAGCCCGGTGACTATCCGGATCAGGGCGACCGTTGATTGATTGTGACCAGTTGAGGATGAGGATCAAGAAGCGGTTGGCAAGCGCAAGGGAGTGGGTGTCAAGGGAAACAAGGAGGTTGGGGTTATCAACCAGCCAGCCTTCCTTTCCAGCGCCGAGATCGGATAAATCTTCGCCCGCTATGCAACCAAGCTCCGTCGTGAGATTGCGGCGAGACATTTCGACGGAAAAATTTCACGGCATAGTCGTTGATCGAATCCGGTAGTTCTGAGTCTACTCTTCAGAACAGAAAAGGGAATTTCTTTCTTCCTTTTTGGATTTCGGACAACCGTGGAACTAACCCAGGAAACGCATACCAAACCACCAACTCTCTTTTCTTAATGAGTTTATATATGTGTATTATATATATATATATATATATATATATTTATAGACAAATTTGTTAGTATATATTTTATTTATAAATATAAATACGCTAAAAATTTGTTAGATATCTGAAAGTTAAGGCTTTATATTAGTGAACAGTAAATATCACTCCACTTTGCTTTCGATAAAAGAATTGAGAGGACTACTCATTTAGTTGGGACGACAATTTGCTTTAATATTGATTAATGTATCATGCTTTTAATTAATTATGTATTATATGAAAATGTGAAACAAAAAATAAATCAATGAAGCAGTAATTAATTGTAAAAAATATTATAAAAGACAAACTAAAAAGGCCAATCAATTAAGTAATAGATGATTTAAAAAGGTCGAAAAATTTAATTAATTATATTCACTAAAAAAGGATTTACACATTAGTGGACTCGAACCCACTTAAAAAAGATATTATTAATATTAAGTCTTCAAATCAACTTGGACACGAAAAATTATTTACGAAAAAAATTAAGAATTGAGAAATATCTGTGCCATGTTACAGAAAAAAAAAAAAGATTAAAAATAGTTGACTTTCAGAAATAACTCTAATTCTATTTTCAAGTCACATTAATATTGATTTTAAGTTTCTAACTGCATATACATAATTTTTTATCAGTAATTTATGTGTATCTTATTTATCTATTAGTAGAAAAATAAGATATTTTTTTATAAAAATATTTAAATATAAGTAAGTATTGAATTAATTGAAGTACACATGCCAAGACATAAATACACAAAGTTGTTTTTTTCTTCTCTTTTCTTTTCTCTTTTTATGCACATATAATTAGAATAGACAAATCAGGTAGTGTAATTAAACAAATTTAATGAATTTCACATGAAAAAAATGCATAATCTTTTCTTACTTCATTTCGTATAAAATTTAGATTAATTTCAATTACTTACTAAAATGGAATATTTCAAAAGATTTTGTTATTCTAGACAATTATTCAAACATATTTTTTATTTACCACACACGTCCTATAATTCATCATGGTACAAACTGATGACTTCATCTATAAAATTGTGGCAGTAACATCATTGAGCCAATTGACACTAATTATATTATCTATACGGTTATATATAGCACAACAGTATGATATCAACAATTGTAAAATTTTGATCAAATTTTAAATTCTTAAAATTTTGAATTTTTTTATCTTACTTAAAAAAATTTCATTGATTGTTGGTTATTTATTTGATATTATTTTTCATTTAAATATATCTAAATTTTTGAAATCATGTTTTTTTAATTTGAAAAAATTGTTCTTTATTTATTTCTATTACTAGAATATGATTAAATTTTATCTACACAATTTTTTTTATATCTACTCTCAATATATGGATGATTGTTAAACATTTGAACTATGTACTTCGATAAGTTTTTCATAATTTTTTTCTTATCTTTAATAACTAATCTATACTATTATATATAACACAGTGCTATACGTGGGGCCCACAATCATGCAATTTTGATTCTAATTGTACAATTTTTGCCAAATAACAAATTCGTAGAATTTTGAATATTTTAATTCAATTAAAAGATTTTCATTCGTTGTTAATTATTATCTCTAACCAATATGATTGTATTTTATTTCTAATTTCTTTTTCATTCAAAATTCAAAATATATTTAATAATATTTCATAATCTTTATTAAAGAGCTAGAAGTTTGAGAAATGAATAATTATAAATTAACTTATATGTAAGAGCTTAATTTATTAAAATCTTTAAAATTTAATTATTTTTACAATAATTTTTTTTATATGTAAAACACTTTTGGATAAAACTATATATATAAAATATAAAAAATAATTTAATCTAAACTATATTTCAAATATAAAAAGTTATATCTTGCTACAACTATAAAGTCTGAACTTTATTTTTATATTATTAATTTAAATTATTTTAATTTTTTAGCAATATAATAGAGAACTCATTTTCAATTATTTGAAAATAAGTTCTTTTATATTAGATGTATATATAGTTGATATAATTGAAAATTTTCAAAAGTCTTATAAATGACTACTTAAATAGCAACTAATATCAATTTTATTTTTCAATATATTTAATTAAACAATTTTATATTTATATTGCCTACTTTATTTTAATATTTTTGCTTCTAATAATTCATAGAAAATATTTTTACATTGATTTAATGATGCGGCGCCCCAACCAAGACTGCCCCTAAGAGCTAGGATGCTACTCAGTTCATTTCTTAAATATGCAACAACACAATTGATAGGCCTATGAAATTTTTCACAAATTTTCAATAACATCACAATCTTACCGCACGCTTTAGTCTAAATGCGAAATCTATATTAGAGTGCTAGATACCATATCAAGAGGTCCAACCAAAATATTGTCACCGGTATCATGATTTATACATACATACGAGAAGTCTAACATTTGTCATGTTATATCACTACATCTCTAAAACAAAACAACCCAAAGTGTGTTCATATATACATATATACAATCAAATTCTAATACAGATCATTCTTATAAGGTCTACTAGTCCTCATAGTCCCTTGTCTCATACCTATCTGAATAAAAAAGAACAATACAAGAGGGTGAGTCATAAAAATTCAGTGAGGATAGTGTAAAACAATGTATGACCAATCAAACATTAGCGATTCACTGAAAATAATTGTTGACATTTCAACATAAGTACAACAAGATTGTGTCAAAAGAGAACAATAAAAAGTTAGAAGCTGTGACTGTCGGCTTAATGGCATGTTCGTCTCAATTGATCCTACTCGGGAGATTTAGGAACATCTCAATCGATCACAGTCGGGAGTTTTAGCTATGGTTCGTTTGCCTGGGACATCAATTCGATCTAGACTGGGGAATCACTCCAACCTTATTGCTCCTTGAGTAGATTATAATTTCAAGAATAGCAAACCTAACCACATATGCAAGTCAATTAATCAAATACAACATGCATATCAAAATATCCTTATGCCTCCATAATAGTACAGTAACAATTCAGTTCCGTACAGTAAACAATTGGTTCAGTAGATCGAGCATGACAACTCAGCAATAATAGTAGCTCAAGCATAACAGCTTGGCAAGGGACTCGACCCAACAGTTCTCCCATACACATTTCTTTCAAATCAATCAATTCAGTTAGTCAATTGCTAACACAGCAGAACAATGAGCTTCATAATATGGTTTCAATAAAGTCATCACAGTAAACAAGGACAGATAAAGTCAATTAAGGAAGCCATCACAACTAACAACAGTATACGATGTAGTTCAATTAGTACGATAACATATAAGATACGGTAATGTTCATTGTACTAGAATGGGAACAATCAATTGATTCAAAATGATTTCGATACACGTTAGACAATTGTATAATTCACAAGCTCAAAAATTAGCGGTATTCCATGAATGACAATTAAGACAATAGAACCTCATAGAGTTTGGAAAACAACAATAGACGATAATGATAGTTAAGACAATAGAATCTCACAGGGTTTAGAAGGCAGCAATAAATGACAATAAGATAGGATGTTAAGTAATTGAACCTCACAGGGTTCGGCAGTCAATCAATAACAATAATAGTAGCAAAGACAGGTATCAGATCAACAGAACCTCACTTGCTTTATTCACAATAGCATTGCTTTACTCAAATAAGTACCAAATTGGTGGATCCTCACCTTAATAATCTTATCACAATGCAGTCCAAGCCTACTGCTATGTAGGGCCCAACTCCTCAGCACCTATCCAAAAGGTAGGTTTACAGTTAAAACCTCATACAATCCCATAATTACAGTTATATGGCTTATGAATCTGAGGCCAACAATTGCTCAGCGACTACAATAATTTAGGGCCTAGTTCAGTTTTATATTAATAGAAACTAGGCTATGCCTATTGGTATTACGAAGTATTCAAAACTCATTTAAAATTGGTGAGATATATATAATCGTATTCTTAATTTATGTCGTAAATCTTTCAGTGGTTCGCTGTATCGTTATAATAACACAATTATCATAAAACTCCAATTTTCAGCTTTGATCATGATTACAACAATTAGGGTTTCATCGCCTATTTAGTTCTAATATGTGGTTCACATAAAGTAATACAATTTCAGGTTTTATAACTCAAATAACACACATACATATTTTATTCCTCATGCATGGTTGTGTTTTCTGATTGATTTATATAATTTCTTTGATTATACAAGGTATTAGGGAGATCAGAACACATATACATATACATACAATTACATATGATTTTCTTCTAGTCATTTACCTAAATCTCACTATTGAAGGAGAATTTCGATGATCAAGCTTTGTGAGTGCGTTTGTTGTAACGAGGCGAGAAAATTGCATCTGTGCCGTCACCACTGGAAAACTCACCACCAAGAGCTGCATCTTAGTGAGATGAAACAAACCCCTCAAAAAATTTCTCCAAAAGCCTTCGAATTGAAGCTCAATTGTATCTTGAAAGCCTTAGCGCCACCATGCTTTGCCATGTCAATTTTTACGCAATTCTGGCACCGTCCATTGCCTAAACTCAAAACCAAAGACACTTTGTCACTCCCTAAGCTGCGCTCTATAGAACCCATACTCTGGAACTCAAGTTTGTCATTGAAAAATTGTAAAACCCACCAACCTTTGCCATTGGCCAAACTTTAGTTGCCATTTCTGGTGACTCCACCACTCGATTTGCTATGCATGTGAGGTCTATGAACTCTTGAGGTTGAGAGGAAGGTTTTAGTTGGTGCAGAAGTTCACTCCGGGCCATCGACAGCGATGATTGCCAGAGATAGGACAAGAGGGCGTTTGGTGGGGAAGAAAAGAAAATGTGGGGTGAAATTGAAGAATTGACTATTTATAGAATCAACTTTTGTTGAATTATAAATTGACCCCATTAGCTTTCTGTTGGTTTTCAATTTGGCCCAAAAGACTTAGTTGAGTTCAATTTAGGCACTAGCTTTTATTAGGCCTCACATTGGGTCCACTAGTTAATAAAGTTCAAACATTGACCCCTCTTGATTTAAATAATGTTACAATTAAGTCTTCTAAATTCACATTTTGACCCATAATTATTTTGAAAATTAATAAAATTTATACAAACATAAAATATTAAAATAAGGCATTTTTAGGGGTGTTACAAATGATGTCAGATTAAAAAAAATTAACTGAAAGTAAGTATCCATTTAATTATATGTACATATCAATATATTTATAAAAAAACTTATATATGAGAGAGTGATATTTTATCTTGACTTGAATATTGAAAATTTACTTATTATTTTATTCATATTCATAATACATGTTATTTGATAATTTTAAAAATAATAAAATAACTATATATAAAAATGAATTTAAATAAATTTTATTTATCAAAGTTGTATAGAATATTAGGAGTTATTCTAGTTTATAAAAATTGCATGTTATAAGTTATGTACTGAATTAGTTATCAAATAACAACATAATGTAAGTTATTTTCATAGATAAAGTATAAAGACGTTTACATATTTACTATAACTAAAAACACTTAACATTTAAAAATTTCAAATGCCATGAAAATTATCACTCTAACTTCCACATCATTAAGAAATCATATAAAAAAAATCTTGCTATTTTAAAATAGTTATTTTTTTCACTTGTCATGTCAAAATATGTATGTATAAATATATATTTAATTTAAAAAGCATCTACTTTTATTTTGTTAATTCTTTCATTTATTTTTTTTAAATTTTATCATTTTAATTTTTTTTTGTATAATCTGTAAACTTAGAGTTAACAATTCTTCATATTCCACAACTTATATAAGTACAAATTGTCTTCAAACATAATATCTTTAAATTAAAATATTCATATTATTTTATTTAATTAGTAATAGATTTTGTTTCTTTAAATACTAAAAATAATTATGATTCATTTTTAATCATGAAGTAAAATAAATATTATATTATAAAATAAATTATTTCAATATTAAATTTTTTTTGGGCATTGCATAGGGCACATTCTAGAATTATTATATATAGCATAATTTTGTGGGGACCCATAATTGTGCAATTTTTGCCAAATGTCCCATTCTTAGAATTTTTAATTTCTTAATTCAGTTGAAAATTTTTATTGATTGTTTATTTACTTTTATATTTTATTTTAATATAATCAACTTAGCTATTATAACTAAAATATCACATTGTATTTTATCTAGAATTGCAATATAAATTTATATCTCATAAGATAATTCAAAAATATTTATATTCATATTTTTCTCACTAAATAAATTTACAATTTAAAAATATTTTATAAGCATCATATTAAGTACTCTTATTACAAAATTCTATCTTATAAATTTAATTTATCACAAGATTAATAGATAAATAGTTTATTTATTTTATATAGAAATTTTGTTATTCTACAACTATTCTTTTTACATTTTATTTCTACATTATTCATAGTACAATTCTATATTTTTATTGTAGGACTCCTTTCCCTAATTAGCATAATATAACAATGTTTCTTTCTTTTTTTCTTTTCAATTAATTTAAAGTTCATTTCATAGAATTTTTTTAATATTTTTTTGAAACACATCTTTATATTGTTTTTGTTTTGTTTTTATTCTAAATTAAGATACTTTTCTAATATATTTAAATATTTTATCAATGTTATTACTTTATTATTTTCCCAATATTTATTTAAAAGTAAAGTTCTTATGGCCAACTTAGGATTGTAATCTTTATATTACTTAAAAGTATTAGCAAGCAGTATTTTTTATTTTAATTAATTATATTTTTTATATTTATTTTCAACACTATTTTCAAATAGTTTTGTATGTTCATATAAGTTATTCGTTAAATTTACTAGCACTTGATTTACCTTTTTCTAATTATGCCCATATAAAGATTTTTTTTAATTTTTTCTACATAATATCATGTGCTTTGATAAGTTTATTTCAATTGGTTGAATGTTTAGTTGTTTATAATATTTTTATAAGAAAATTATTTTATTTCTCTCCAATAAATAAATTATTTATAAAAGATTATGTATATACAACTAAAAATCAAAATTTCATTACTAAGGAAATACTTCTACATAGTCGATATACTTCATATTTAGTAATTTATTTTCATTTTGACAATATTAACTATAAAAAATTGAATGGATATATGAAGTATTGAAATTATCTAATAAATATGAGCTCTAATAAATATTAACTTATTTTTTATTCAAAGAGTGAGATTTTTTTTCTTTTTAATTTAGTTATACATTTTTATCCAAAAAAGCTTAAAATTTATCCTAAAAAGTAGTTGATAACTATAAGTTATTTCAAAACAACCAATTTTTCATATTTAACATTTTTTCAGGTCTTTATATAGATACAATCACATTATTAATTTTTGGTTGAAGCAATACAACATTCAATTATTTCTAATAAAAAAAATAATAAATAAATAAAAATTCATTCATTTGATCAAATAAATTAGTTTTATTTATTAATTAAACAATTATTTTCTAGATAACTTCAAAAGTAAATTTAAAATATTTAACAATCATAATTATCTCTTAATATCATGATTTACTTAAAAAGTTTTACTACTTATTTGTTGCTTATGAAAGAGATAAACAAATATTTATGTAAAATATCAAATCATCACTTCTTTATTAAAGATTTAGAAGTTTGGGAAATGAATAATTATAAATTAATTGATATGCAAGTCTTCAATTTATCAAAGTCTTTAAAATTCGATTATTTGACAATAATATTTTTATACGTGCAAAATATTTTTAGATAAAATTATATATAGAATATAATAAATAATTTCATTGAAGAATTTAGTCAAATATAACTAATTACTTCCTACTACGACTATAAACTTTGAAGTTTATATTATTCATTTAAATCATTTTAGCTTGTTAGGAATATAATAATGTACAACACATTTTTAATTATTTCAAGTAAATTCTTTTATATGGAACATACATATAGGTAATATATTGATTATTTTCAAAAGTTTGATAAATGACCACTTAAATAGAAAATGATATCAATTTTTATAATTTTGAATATATTTAATTACATTATTTTATAATTATATCCTTACATTTATTTTAATATTTTTGCTTATAAAATCATAAAATTATTTTTATATGGATTAATATTGTGATATAAAAAAATGACTGCAAGTAAGTGTCCATTTAATTATTTGTAATTTTTATATTCTTATTATAAAAGAAACTTATGAGATATTGATATTTTATTTTAAACTGAATATTAAAAATTTACTTATTGCACTGATGGATCTGTTGAAATTAAATTTATTAAATCTCAATCAAAAAATAGATCTAGAATACAAAATTTAAGAATTAATTCTCTTGAATTAGAATCTGTACCAAGATACTCTACAAGATCCACACAAATTGAACCACCTCTAGCCCTTGCAAAAGACCAAGGAATAGTAGAACCTATTTATCACCAATTTACCATTACTAGTAGAATAGAAGATTTTGACCCAATACCCTTGTAAATTGCAATTTTAACCAAGTTTGAAATAGATAAAGAATTCTTGAAAAAGAATTTTCTTTCAAAATAAAATTACCGAAAGAGTAAAGCATATATGAAAATTTTCACACCAACACTTGAGAAGAAATACAAAATGAATGGTATGAATATATGGAAGAAATTGAACAAAATATACCCTTATTTGAATATATAGAATCAAAACAAATAACTATTTTAATTAAAAAAACAAAAAAATTGGACAAAAGAAGATAATAATATAATAACTTCTAAAAAACCTCCTATAGAAAATATAGGAATAAGAATATGAGAAAAGACAATTTTAGCAGACCCATTTATTGAATTATCCAAAGACCCAGCCACAACTAAATTACAGACAAACTCAAGTATTAAACAATCAAATTATGCAAATCTTATGTTATACACCATGGGAGAACAATCAGAAAGGATTGAAGACAAATTAGAGGAAGAAAAGTATCAAAATAATCAAATTTACGAAGAAAAAATTGTATATAATAAATCCAAAAATATTACCAAAATACCTTTTAAAATGCCTGAGTACAAACCATCCTTAAGACAAGATACTGAGGAAATCCTTGATGAAACTAAGAAACAATTAAAAGAATTAAGTAAAGGAAAAGCTAAAGTTGATAATACAAATGTCCTAAAAGAAATCATAACAGAAATAGAAGAAGAACCAGAAACCAATGATATAAACCCTATAATACATAGAACTTATGATAATCTTGCACAACCCTTCACTCAATATAAAAATTATTACTAAGATCAACACATCCAAATTTACAAATAGAAAAAATACAAAATTATACACCATTTTCAAGAAATTCTATATATGAATGGACAATAGATGGATTATCTGGATATCAAATTATTACACTTTCAAAATAAATGACCATGATTGCAAATATTTATAAAGAAAAGAATAAAGTCTCTAAAGAACATGTTGCAAAAAACTTAATTCTAGGATTTAATAGAATTTTAAAAAATTGGTGAGATACTATAAGTGATACAAGCAAAAATATTATATTGAAAAGTTATAAAAAAGATGTTAATGGAACTATGACACTACATGTAACATCCCACTCAAGATAAACCCTAAGATGATGTATTACTCCAATTCATTCTTAAGTTTTGACCCATAAACAAGCAATAGGCCTCAGAAAATTTCAAACTCAACTTATCAAAAACCAACGACAAAATTCAACTTATCAATCTCGACAAAACACTATATACATACCATGGTTTAATTTCTTAATATCTAACAAAACACATACAGGGCTCAAGTCATTATTATCAACCTCGACATATCATAACATCTCTAAACCCAAATTTAACATTCAAGTGAACCCATTTATACATATGAGCATCTGTTCTATTACAAAATGTATTTTCTTCGTCCCAAGTCAGAGTCCATGTCCTTCATGTAAACCTATCTAAGAAAATAAAGATAAAACAGGGATGAGTCCAAAGGACTTAGTGAGGGATAATATCAATAGCAAGTGGTAAGGATCTTGTCGAGGAAAGGATATCTCAACAGATCATAAATCAAATATCAAAACATGTTCAATCAAGATACAGTCAATAAAAAGTTTAGCAATTTCAAACTACTAGCAAATGCTGAGTCAGGAGCTATAACCATTGACTCAACGGCCAGATCATCTCAACTAATCCTGTTTGGGCAGTATAAAGCATCTCAACCAATCACACTCTAGGAGGAATTTTTGTTGGCTCACTTGGCTAGGGACATTAGCCCGATCTAGACTAGGAACTCATTCCGGCCTTATTGCTCCATAAATAGATTTCAAATGATCATGATACAAGTATCATCAAGCAAACCCAAATAACATATGCATTCTAATAGAACTAGACAAAACATGTATATCAAATTCACCTTATTCCAATCAATCAAGTACTTTTACCAAAGCGCGACAACTTAGTACATGGCTTGTGCTCATATGGACCATATGGTGCACTATGATGCCCAAGGGAAAAACCTTAGTGCATCGCTGATACCATGGGAGAAGTCCCTAATGTATCGTTGACACCGAGGAGAAAATTCCTAATGTATCACCGACACCTAAGCAAACTACAAGGCATGTCCCATATCCAAACATTTCGCTTGGTTAGGCCCTTAGCCAATTAATTCTCTGTACAATTAACAAGTACCAATAACAGTTTGTGCAGATGCCCAAGGAAAAATCCCTAACACATCATAAATACCCAAGGGAAAATTCCCAGCGTATCGCTAATACTGAATAAAACAAGTATGTTAGCGAGATAACAAATAACAATACAGAAATGCCAACAAGGCGATACAATAATGATTAACAGGTACGATTAAGCCATCATGGTCATGTAACATGGTATATGTCAACAAACAGATATGCAAATGCCTAAGGGAAAATTCATAGTGCATCGCTGATACCCAAGGAAAAATCCTTAGCATATCGCTGATTCCAGATAGAATAATTATGCCAACAAGGAAATAGGTGACGATATAAGACGATCACAAATAACCAGACAATAGCAAGTACTAATCAAGAAAAAGTACAGTAACACGATCAGGAACAAGTATAGCAATAGATAACAATTGGGAGTTATGGGCACTAGAACAAACAAGAACAAACTCTTAACAGAGCATGATCAAGAAATAACCTTCATAGGGGTATATGCATCATTTAACAGATAATAATCGAGGTCACAAGCAATTATGATTCCAATAGCAAGAATAGGTATAATACATAATCATGTTGAACCCTCACAGGGGTCATTCCTCAAGAACATATGAGTATAATTAAGGCCAAAATGGCAGACCCTCACCTCCATAGTTGCAGAAAACTGTAGTCACCGATTACTAGTCTACGAGACCTATGTAACACCCCAAAATTTTATGTTTTATGGAATTTAAATTTTATTATTTTCAATTTTGTGAAATTTAATTATTCCTTATATTATTATTATTTTTTAAAAATTCTTGGAACCAATTAGTAATTTTTGAAGACTTGATTGAACTAAAATATAAAACTTAAGGGCTTGCATGAAATTTTTCTAGTCAACTAGGACTTAATTGATTTACTTAATTTTACTAAGGGTTAAATTGTAAAATCTGAAAATTTGATTTTTAACAAATTCCAGCTTTTTTCTTTCTTTTCTTATTTTCACTATTCATTGCCTTCATTCTTTTCTCCCTTTTGTTTTCTTCCTTTACCATCACCGACCACTCCGGTGACCTTCTTTCACCAACCAAAACACTCCACGCACTCCGAGCGCCATGGTAACATCACCATACACGATTAAACAGCTCTTCGGCGAGCCACCGCGAGAGAGGCCGATAACAACTTTCGGCGGGGTTGATGGGTCTATTGTTTTTTGGCGGACAAACTTGGTTGTGAGGCTGTGGTTTGGTAGAGATAAGAGAAAGGAGCACAATGGTGGGCTTGCATAGGCGATCAGTGTAGTAGCGGCGATGAAAATCAAAGAAAAATAAGCAACGACGAGAGGTGGTGGCTATAACTTTGGGGTGGATTTTGAAGGCCTTCCAAGAATCAAAACTTGAAACTAAGTAGATATTCGGAATTAGGAGCTTGATAGGAACATTTTAGTGGTGGTGGCAAATTTTTCAGTGGCAACAACTCGGCGGTGGGGGCGGAGAGGCAGTTTGTTCTCCTCGACATAATGATCACATTGGTGTGCTTGGTTTGTGAATTTGAGGTTTTGTTCATCAAATTGTGGGTAAAACTTTGATTGATTGATTGCTGATTTAACCTGAGTAAATTGTTAGGCTAACATATAATGTAAATCCTCATTAATTGAACCAAAATTTTAATTTGGGACCAAGAACTGAGACATGCAGAAGTATATATATAAGCATAATGGACTCGGATGTGTGCTAGATGCTAAATTTGGACTTAACAATGATGATAAGAATTATGTAATGTAAGACTAAGTGGTATTGCTTAGGATTAATTATGTAGGGAATTAGACTATGTTGTATAATTTAGGATGATGATATGATATGATCATGACTTTGTAAATAAGAAAGAGATATCATGCTATTTTGGAACAAATATAGATCATCATGACTAATTCTAGAATAACTGAGTTGTTGAGGTACTTTGTGTAAATAGTACATAATAAACCTATATTATCATGTTGATTGAAGCTTAAAACAGCCATACTAGATAAATAGTTGTCAATTTTAGATTATCGATATTATAATTGTAATTAATAGAGTTGAATGAGGATATTGATAGTGGGCCTATTCTTTTGGATTAGGTGATGAAAAAGTGGGTCCCATAGACCAACAGACTGTGATAGCATGTATGAGGCTATTAAGGTAATGATCTAACCTCTTAGGCATTCACTTATATGCCCAGTGAGGGTCTGTCAATTTGGCATCTTTTTATACTTATTTGTCGTTGTGATAAACCTCTGTGAGGGTTAAACTTGTTTCCATTTCATAACTGTATCTTGGTTATTGTACTCCGTGGATTACTTGAGTTCTTTGTCTGTTCTTATTTTGTAAACCCCTATGAAGGTTATTGCTTGTTTCTGTTCTGGTGTCCAGAACCTATATTTATGATGTTCATTTTTTGTTCCTTGTACCTCATAGCCTTGCTGGCTGATCCTGTATTATTTATTGAATCATTTTGCAACCTAAAATGGCCTTATCAGCTAGTATATTGTGTATAATTGAAATGGCCTAGTCGGCCAACATATTGTGTATAACAATTATTTTGAACTTGTACCTCAGTGTATTCTTAACTTGTTTAAATATCTTGTTTGATCAGTATTGTAAAATATGTGCTTGGTAGAGCAAAGGACATTAGTTGACAGGGCATGTCTAATGAGGGCTCCTTGAGTCTGTTCTTGCTAGCACCTCTGAATTTCAGTACTAAACCTCTCCTAGATTGATACTGTTGAATTGATGATAAAAATAGTGTTATTGGCTTACTTGGTTTGCGATCTTAGCTTGGGCAGTCGCGGGTTGATTGTAGCCTAAGGATTGGTCCTACCGATTCGTGTGGTTGTGATCTTATCTTTAAGGGAGACTTGATCGGTGAGGATTAGTTTTATCAATTCATGCTGCAGTGATTTGGTGAGCTGGCCACTCGTCGAGGTGATACAAGGGGGTTGGCCATCTTATTGTAGAGGCAATATAAGGGGGTAGGCCATTTTATGGTTGTATTGTTAACGCAGTTATCGAAGGGATATAAGGGGATTGGCCATTTTACGGTCACATCGTTATACAGAATTGAGGCAATATAATGGGGCAGGCCATTTTACGATCGTATTATTAATACAATATTATTATTGATTTTCTAAAATATTCTTGTCTAGCTTGTTTTATAAAATTGATTGAAACCCTAGATTTTGAACTTGAGATTTTCATGGAATAACGTATGTGAGATGACTCTTAGTCAGTATGTTTCAAAATTAATCTTGTCTACAAGTTTTGAAAGCTTCTATGAAATGTATTAAATGTGAGATGACTTTTTGTCGGTATGGGATGGCATTAAGTTAGCTCACAAAGTGTTGTACAAGAAATACCCATTTTAGATTTAGTTTGTCGATCCTATAAACTCTTTCAAATCTCCAATACCTAGATGTCGTGACTTGTGCTTTAGTTATCTAAGTTCAAAATGAATGCTCTTCTTACATTTGTATATTGTATTTCATTTCATTCTGATTCCTCCTACATGCAAATGGTTACTATATTGAGTCATTCGGACTCACCCTCCTACATTATTTGGATTTCCTTCAAACAGGTGCAGATGGTGACCGAGGTTCTCAAGCATGAATGCATTTTGTAAAATACTAGACTTTTGGTTGTATATATATAACTCCATGTATGTTAAGTTAGTTTAAGATGTTGTGATATGTCATGAACGTTCATGAAAACATGAGATTGTAAATGTTATGTGTTTGGATATTTTGACCAGAGTGTGTTGAGTTAGTACGATGTATTTCTTGAAGGATTTGAGGAGAAAATTTATGGGCCTATTGCTTACTGTGAGCAAAATATTAAGATTGAATTGGTAGCACCTCAACTTAGGTGATGTCCTAGGAAGGGGTGCTACAACCCACCTCTTTGTCACCTAACCAAAAGAGTGTATTTACCAACAAAATTCAGATTCAATCCCAATACTCACCATTATACTTATCATTAATCCAAAATCACTAATTACTCGCTCAACATAGTAAATTTAGGATTCTATTGATACTATTGGTACGGAACATGCTAATTTAGCAATTATAACAATAATTATCACAGGGTTCATATTGGTTCTGATAAAGGAGTATAATCAGGTCCTAAACCATATATTTCACCTCATAACATTAGCCCAAATTAGAAATAACAATCTAATCATCTCCAATTAACCTAATTTTATTACTTAGATCTCAAATCCATAAAATCTGAAAAATTAGGATTTTCACTTTCCAATTAACTCAATTAACCTAAAATTATCTTATAATAATACAGAAACATGCCCACTACGCTATATTATAATCCATGCATGGGGAGAAATATATACAAATCATATACCAATGTCTCCATTTCTTAACATGATATAGGATTCGGTAAGGAATAACAATGCAATTAACTTAAACCCAAACTCTTTAGTCATTTTTCAATTTGTACTTATTGGAGCTCCGAAACCACAAACCAAATACACCCCACAATTGTTGCAACAAGGTGAAGAAGCTATCTTGGGATTGCCGGTGTGCCGCTGCCAGAAAAGCTCAACACCACCACCGTTCGACACCTCTTAGCTCAAACAACATAATGCCCAAGTTAATTTCAAGCTTCGCCATTGGGAAAGCCTAAATTGGTTGAAAAACGTCACTACACCACTACTTGTGCCTACGCTATTTTCTCCAAATTTTGCCATCACCGCCAAGCCAAACTTCAATCCAAAGCTGCCATGATGTTCCCTAAGCTGAGCACTACAAAACCACCCTTTAGTCACTGAAAAAGTGAGCCCATCACCCTCTATTATCACTCATCTCGGTCTTTAATTTTTTGGCATTTCACCGATAGGTTTAGGGAGAAAATGGCATGGCTGTGGTCCTAGAAGTGAGGGAAAGGCTTTGGCTAATTTGGTTTTTGGACATGGGTTGTTGCCGATGGATTTCACCAGTGGGGGTAATGGTGGTTCTCAGTGAAGAAGAAAGAAGAAAATGGGGGTGGAAAATGAAATTGAAATATTTCAAGGATCATTTTCAGAAATTCCTAATTGAAACCCAAAACTTCTATCTAGCTTACAATGAAGTCCTCCAAGGTTTCCTCAATCTTCAATTCGGTCCCAAGACTAAGTTAGTGCCTCAAATTCACCCATTTGACCCAAAATAACTCCATGCAAAGCCTCAGAATTCCTAAATGTGGTCCAATCAAGCCTTGCCTATTTGCAATTTGACCCTAAAACTTCCAATTTTCATGCAATTAAGCCATTTTATTAATTTTTCAAGCCCTAAAATCTGACCAACCAATATCTTAATTTCTAAATTCTAATTTTCCCGAAATATGAAAATTTAGGGGTGTCACACTACATTTAACAGACAAAGTACCAATCCGTAATGCTGTTGAAATTTTATCTATACAATATTGATAAATTTTATAGGAGATCAAAGTATTACAAAATTTGACTTACAAATCAATTCAACATTTTAGATGATACAAAGATGCATTTCATGCTAGAGTATACCAATTAGAAGATTCCCATTCTTATTTTTGGAAATAAAGATTTATAGTAGGATTACCAAGATTATTTACTCAAAAGGTTAGAGACCAAATTAAGAATATGAAAAGCCAAGAATTAGCCAATTTATCTTATGGAGAAATTATTACCCAAATAAATATAGTTGGATTACAATTACGTAATGGTCTCAAATTAATTTCACAAATGAAAAAACAAAAACTTAATTCTCAAAAAGAATTAGGACAATTTCATGAGCAATTTGGATTTGAAAAAAATTAGAATTCAAAATACACAAAAGAAGTATAATGATAAAAGAAATTATAGGAGAAAAAGTTATAAAGGGAAAGATAGTAAAAATTTTGAGAAAAAATCTAATAAGAAAAATAACAAAAGAAATTATAAAAATCTTAAAAAATAAAAATCAAAAATAAAATGTAGAAATTGTGGAAAATTAGGACATTATGCTAATACATGTTGGGCTAGGAAAAAGATAGATGAATTAGAATCAGAAGAGCAACAAAAAAAATAGAAATAATAAAAATTGTGTATCAAATAGATATTGAAGAAAATGAAGAAAATTCAAAAGAAGAAGGAGATATTAATCAAATACAATCTGACAATCAATATTACTCATCAATTCAAAATTGAAAAAAGAAGAAGAAGATGATGGTAATTGTCCCCTTGAAGTTGAATTATGTTTTTGTGATAAAACCATTAATGTATTAAGTAAATATGAGGAACTTTTAGAATTATCTCAACAAATCATGGATAATGAAATTAGAGAAGAATATTTAAAAAAAAATAAAAAACTTAATTGAAACAAATGAAGACAAATCAAGGGAATGCACAAAAAATAGAATTCAAGGACATAATGAATATATTTAAAGTCAAACCGCAAAAAAATAAACATTAGTAAATTACAGGAAAAAGTAAAACATCTTAAAAAGGAATTTTCTCAAATGAAAAAAGAAAATCATGAAATAAAACAATATATCTTAATACTAAAATTAAAAAATAAAATTGAAGAAGAAAATCTTGAAAATATAGAATTTAAAGAAGAAGAAAATATTACTCCAAAAGAAGAAGAAACTTATATAAATGCCATATCAAAAATAAGTTATCAAAAATGGTATGTGAAAATTAAAAAAATAAAATACAAAACCACACAATAGACACAATTGCTCTTATGGATTCAGGAGCAGACATGCATTGTATACAAGAAGAATAAATACCAACCAAATATTTTGAAAAAATAAAAGAAAATTTATCTGTTGCCAATTCATCAAAATTACAAATAAATTATAAACTTTCAAATGCTCATGTATGTAATAATAATCTCTATTTTAAAACTAGTTTTGTTTAATAAAGAATCTTAATACCCTTATTATTCTAGGAAATCGTTCCATTCTTACAAATATATATCCCAATACAGTTGATAGCTAATGAATACATAGCAGATTATTAGGGTAGAGTATCTTATCTAAATTTCAATTTTCTGTTAAAGAAAGAGATATAAGAATATTAAAAAATAGTTCAATTCTTGAAAGCAAAGAAAAACAAATTAATTTCTTAAAAGAAGAAATTATTTATATAAAATAGAAGAAAATATAATAAAAAAGGAATTTCAAGAAAAAAACAAAAGAATTGCAGCAAAAATTAGAAAAAAAGTATATGCTTTGAAATACCAAATGCCTTTTGGGACAGAAGAAGGCATACAGTAACTTTACCATATGAAGAAAATTTTAATGAAACAAAAATTCCTACTAAAGTTAGGCCAATGCAAATAAATCAAGAATTATTAGAATATTGTAAAAAAGAAATAAATAATTTATTAAAAAATAAATTAATTAGACCTAGTAAATCCCCTTGGTCTTGTTCTGCTTTCCATGCACAAAAATAGACTAAATTAGAAAAAGGAGCACCTAGATTAGTCAAAAATTACAAACCTTTAAACAAAGTTCTAAAATGGATAGGATATCCAATAGCAAATAAACAAGATTTAATCAAAAGAATTTCTAATGCCAAAATATTTTCTAAGTTCGATATGAATTAGGATTTTGGCAAATATAAATTGAAGAAAAGGATAGGTATAAAATTGCATTTACTACACCATTTGGCCAATATTAATGGAATGCAATGCCTTTTGGGTTAAAAATGTTGAAATATGAATATAAACTTGCAAAAAATTATAATAATGAAATTTTTAATAAAGTACGACAACAATATTTGTAATATTATACAAAAATATTTGTCAAGAAAACTTAATTTCTACAATAGATCTAAAGGTTTTGTCAAATGAAAGAAAATTTTAAGGGAGATGGTGATAACAGAAATGGATATGAGAATTGAAGGGAGCAAGAGTTGATTGCTAGAAAATTGATGTTGAAAGCCTAATGCTTCCCTTCTTCATTTGCTTGGCTTTAAATAAGTCCTTCATGGACTTCATCTTTATTTAATAAATCTGTCATTGTCATTCTTTTGCATTTTGGTTTGAAAATTTGTCAGAGGTTTTCTTTTCCAAAAGTTTTGTTAATGCTTTGTTAGGAATCTGCTTTCCCAAAAGCTTTGTTAGCCATTTTGAATATCAAAATTTTTCTTTGAATTCTGAACAATGTTTGGCAGTAACTGGTCACAGTCCAAAGAAATCATCTTTAGATTCTTCAAGGTTGAATTTGGGTGTTTCTTTGTCCTTAGATATTCGTTCGTCTATCGGCTGATCCTCTTTTGCAATTATGCCATTAAGGACATCATTTCTTGTGGAGTTGATGCTTGTGCAATGGCAACTTGTAATTGCTACTTTGTCATTTGGAATTTCTCTAGGTCCTTTGCTAATTTAATATGGTAATCGAAATGTTGCTTCAACCAAGCCTGGATGACTGGGACTCTACAATTATCCTAATTCGTATTCTTCCACCATTTAGTTTTTGCTCTTTTGCAAGACATGGTAAACTTTTGCTCTTTGTTACAATTGATTCAATCATCAATATCCAAGGACATTGAAATTGGGTAATAAATAAATATAATTGTAACACCCCTAAATTTGGTATTTTAGAAATAAGTTTTGGAAATTAAAACATTAAGTTTGACAAATTTTGGGCTCAAAAAATAAATAAAAAAGACTTGATTGTAAGAATTTTGAAAGTTTTGGGTTTGATTTGAAAATTGAGGGAAACTTGATTGACCAACATGTGAAAGTTTTGTGGGTCAAAGTGGAATTATTTTTGGTCAAATGGGTGAATGTGAGGCACTAATATAGTTGGTGGCTCAATTGAAAGATGGAAGAACTTTGGAGGACTTGATTAGAGATTAGGCAGAAGTTCGGGTGGTCAAATTTAGATTCAAGAAAGTTGCTCTTTATATAGCTTTTTCGCCCCAGATTTCTTTATTTTCTTCACCAAAATCTACCGTTTCCCTCTCCAATGAACTCGTTTGGCAATGGCCCAAAACAGAAATCCAAGCCATCCAACAACTTTCTCTTTTCCTTAGGATCATAATGGTACCCCATGCAGCTAGAAATCACCAATGAACGGCAGAGAAGTGGAGGTCCAAAATTTAGCTTTGACGGCGTGTGGCAGGTCCAGTGGAGCAGCAGTGGAAAGTGAGTTCTAGGTGGAGATTATTGTAGCTTTTAGCTCAAGGATCAGATTAGTGGCTTCAATTTCTAGTTTTGGCCACCAGTAGTGGTAGTGAATGGTGATGCTGGGACTTCGGGGCAGCAATTAGAGGCCTTCCAGACAACGGTTGTGAGAATTATCTTGGGCATTTTGTTGAGGGAGCTAAAATGCTTTGATTGGTAGTGGAGTTGGCCTTTTTCGGCGATGATAATGGTACAGAGGCAGTTTCTTTGCCTCATCACAGTGATCAAGGTGGTGCCCTTGTTTGTGATTTTGAGGTTCTAGTTGAGAGATCTTAGGTAATGATTGGATTTAGGTTTTAGGTTTTGTACCATTTATTTTGCTTTCTGAATCTTGTGAATTATTGAGAAATTCATGTAAGAGTTTGATATAGGAATTAGGTGGACCATGCATGCAAAATTTTGTAACTTAGTGGACCCGAATTGCATTATTTCATGATAATTTTGGGATTAATTGAGTTAATCAGAAGAGAAAACCCTAAACTTATATTATGTCAAAGAGGATGAAGAATTGATATAAGAATTGGACTTATAAACCATGCATGTATGATTTTAATCGTTTAGCAGACTCGGATTTAGTATATTAAGTGATAATCTTGGTTAAATAAGTGGATTAGGTGTTAAAAACCCTAATTTATGGATTTGAGACCTAAGTAACAATAATTGGGTTAATTAAGATAATTGAGCAATTATTTTGATTTGGGATAGTGATATGAGGTTAATTATAAGTACTAATATAAAGCTTGTAAATATTCCCGTATTAACGACATAATGAGCCGTATCGTAATGCTAGTAGTGATAAACCCTAAAACTGCCATATTAGATGAATAGCTATTGATTTTAGATTGTTGATAGTATAATTGTAATTATTAGGATTGAATGTGGATTTTGATAGTAAATATACTATTTTGGTTAAGTGACAAAAAAGTGAGTTCTTAGGACCACTAAGCGACGATTGTAGTTTTTTGAGACTACAGATGTGATGGTTTGCTGATCTGGCACTTTCTTACTCTTATCTATCATTGTGTTAAACCCTTATATGGGTTAAACATGTTTTTGAATTGTACATGCTCTTGTTAATTGAAATCAGTGAACTGTTTGGAATTTTGCTTGTTATCTGTTAATTGATTTGGTACACCCCTGTGAGGGTTGTTTTCTAGGATTTGCTTTGATACAAACTCAATATTTCTATTCTGGAGCCAAGAACACACATTGTCTCGATTGGTTTGAACTTGTTCTGCCTGTTATATGTTTGGTCTTGTTCTATTATTTGAGCTTGTTTTGTAAGTTAATAATTTTCCATGTTGGCATATTTGGATTGTTATATGTTGTACTGTTGCCTCGTTAGCAAATTCAATTCATTGATATCTATTATATGTACAGAGATATGTTAGGCGAGTGCCAGTCCCAATGGAATGCTTAGATATGCTTGGATATGTCAGTATGTATGGGGGGCTTTTCCTTGAGTATCGACGATGCTACTAGCGGTGTTCTCCTAGGTATCAGCAATGAGTTAGGAGCTTTTCCTTGGGCATCTACAGCTTATTATATACCAAGTTGTCATGCTTGGGTAAGATTGATTAATTGACTAAGGAGAATCAAATATGCATGTTTTGTTCTGACTTGTTGAACTATATATGATATTCAAGCTTGTTTTGTTTGACTGTACCCTAATGTTTGTGTCCAACTCGTAGAGCAATAAGGATGGTGTATCTTTTTGGTCTAGATTGAGATGCTATCCGAACCAAATGAGCTGTCTGCTTTTCCTCCCAAACTAATTTGGTTGAGACGATTCTGGGCCATTGAGCTGATTGTCCCAACCCTTTGAGCTAGTACCTACTAGAAGCCTTGAATTTGACAATGCTTGTTTACCGAACTTGTTATTGCCTGTTTCTTGATAGTTTCGTGTATTAATTGTTAATTAACAATTTGTTGGGTTGATTTTTCCTTAATAGATCTCTACTGTTCTTTATTAAGATAATCCCTTATTAAGTCCTTTGGACTTACAACCCCCTTCCTCCCCAAAACAAATTATCTTTGATTTTCTAAGACAGGATTAAGTGAAGGATACAGATTTTTGGCTTGGGCTGAAGAAAATATGTTTTGTAATTGAACAAGTGCCTATATGTGTATTTAGGTTCACTAGAATGTTAAGCTTTGATTTAGAAATATTGTGATATGTTAGGTTTGAATTTGTGATGTATTGTAATATGTTAGGTTTGAAATTTTGATTTTTCAAGAATATATATTATATGATGGATGTTATGGGATGTTTGAAATGTTTGTTATGGGCCTATTGCTTGTTATTGGGTTAAGTGTTAAGACTGAATTGAGTGGCGTCTCAACTAGGAGCTATTCCAAGTGGGGTGCTACAATAATAATGTAGTGTTGATAGTTTGACTTGGCACTACTGCATTTGCTTCAAAGTATTCAAAACATTTCAATACTTTTGAAGGAAATATTGAAGGATTTGATCCAAAGTGTTCCCATCATGATAAGAACTAGTAGGGTATAGTCATTTGATGATTTCTTTTAAAATAAATGATAAGAACTAGTAGGGTATAGTCATTTGATGATTTCTTTTAAAATAAAGGAAATAAGAAAGAATATTGGTCATTTTGAAAAAATAATTTTTTTTTGCCAATAATCAATATAATCTAGTGTGAATAACCATTAGGACTCTATTGAATGGAAAAGTTCCTAATTTTAGAAGGATTGCCCCATTCAGATGGAGTAATTACTTTCAAAATCTGGATTTAAAATTTTTTTTTTTTAGGATTAACTTTGTCAAACTTTTCAATTATCTCAATAGTTTCAAAATCAAATAAGATAAACTCATAAAATTTTTGGGTTCTGTTTGGATTTTCAAGGATACAAAAATGGTCTTTGCTGAGCATTTTTTTCTGTTATTTTTCTTGGGTTTGTTTCATTTGTAGTCCATTTTGGTTCAATATAAGAATCAAACCAAAAGAATTTAGCTAGTGTGTAGTCATCTGATTTGTCTAAGGATGAATATGAGGTTGTGGATTTGGGAGATTCACTGTTTTGAACTTTTTACTTGTAAGTTTGTGGTGTGGTTTGTAAAGGGAGAAAGGATGAATTAGGATTAGTCAAAGGGGAAAATTTGTTATAGTAGGGAGAAATTGTGGAGAATTGGCTTATATTAACTAAACTTAGTCTGGGACTTGGTGCATTGGTAGGATTTGTTGTTGATTGTATTTTGGCTAGAGCATAGGATTCTTTTGTTTGTTTTTTGTCTAGAGTAGAGGTTGAGGTTTTGTCAGCTATTGCCTTGTAAAAATTCTCTTATAAGAAAATCAGGGATTGAATTTTTTGAACCTTTAATATATGCAACATCAAAATAAAAAATAAATAAAATTGCTTGCCACTTAGCAAAAATTTGCTTAGATGCAATACTTTTAACATCTTTTGTCAAAACTTCTTTTGTCGATTTGCAATCAACTCTTAAAAGAAAATTTTGATTTAAAAGATCATCTTGAAATTTTGTAACACATAATACAACAGAAAAAATATCCTTTTTAGTAGTAGAATACTTTTGCTGAGTATCTTGACAAACTCTTGAGTGGTATCTAACAATATGTTCTTTATTGTCAATAATTTGTAAAAGAATTTCTCCATATCCTATTTTTGAGGCATCTGTTGTACTATTTTTGTAGAATCTATCTTACATATACTAAGATAGGGTAGATTTTTTATTTTTTATTTTTATTTTATTTCTTTAACTATTTCTATATGATAATTTGTCCAAGGTTTAGGATTTTTCTTAAGTCTATCAAATAATGGTTTGCAAAATTGTCTAAGATTTGGGAAAAAATCACCAACATAATTTAACGATCCTAAAAATCTTTGTAATTGAGTTTTATCTTTAGTTTCATTTGGAAATTTTTCTCCAAAGGTTTATTTTAATGTTTTTGCTTATAAAAAATCATAAAACTATTTCTATATGGATTAATAATGTGATATAGAAAAAAAAATGATTGAAAGTAAGTATCCATTTAATTATTTGTAAATTTTGTATTCTAATTATAAAAGAAACTTATGAGATATTGATATTTAATTTTAAACTGAATATTAAAAATTTACTTATTATTTTATTTATGTACATATTATATGTTAATTGATAATTTTAAAAATAATAAAATAACTATATTTATAAATAAAAATAATAAATTTTACTTATCAGACTTATTTGGAATATTAAGAGATATTTTAGCTTATAAAAATTGTACATCATAAACTATTTATTGAATTAGTTATCAAATAATTAATAATATAATGTAAGCTATTTTCATAGATAAAGTACAAAGATATATTATATTTACTCTAACAGAAATTATTTAACACATAAAATTCTCAAATGCTATGAAAATTAAAACTATAACTTCCACATTATTAAGAAATCATACTAGAAAGCTTTATATTATAAAAAAATTATTTTCTTATTTATCATATTAAAATATGTATGTGTAAATATATATCTAATTTCAAAAGTATTTTAGTAAAATATTTTGAGCTATTTTTATTTTCTTAATTCTTTTATTTATTTTTTAAAATTTTATCATTTGTATAATTTATAAACTTAGAGTGAACATTTTTTGATATTCTACAACTTATTTAAGTATAAATTATCCTCAAATATAATATTTTTAATTGAAATATTCATATTATTTTATTTAATTAGTAATGAATTTTCTTTCATTAAATGCTAAAAATAATTGGGGTTCATGTTTTAATCAAATGAAGTAAAATAAATATTATTATAAAATAAACTATTCAATCATGTAATTATTTGCAGTGCATCACATTGGGCACATGCTAATTTTTATATATACCACTACATATAGAATATTTTGAAAGACATTTTATTATATTCTAAATTATCTAACATTTCTTTTCGTCTACCTCCTTGCTTGTGTCATTATTTCACTCTTCAAGTTATTAATTATGTGCTTGATTTTTCTTTATTAACTGATTTCATTTCATTTTATTCATTTAATTTTTTTTATGCTACATGATGGAAGGAACTTTTTGGATTCCAATTATTTTTATAATTTTCTCTTCAATTATGAATAAAATCTATCATCTAACTTTTGTTTGATGTTAAAAATTTGTACCTTTTGTATCTTTTTTGTTTATTACCTAGTTTAAGTTATCAATTTATTCATTTGATTTTTTATTTTTTAAATTCTTTTTTTGATTGATATGAGTAGCCCAATATCAGTTCTACTCAGCCCAATAGGCCAACAGGACCACTAAATCCAATATCAATTTTGGGGCTAATTCATTTGACAATAACTATCTGGTCGAGTGAATTATTATCGACCGAGCTCAACAGGATGCGTCACTTATTCTAGCCTGTTCCTCCATATACCATGTCGATCAGTTGAATGTTCGTCCAGATAGGTTCGGTTGACCATAGTCAACCTTAGGTCTCTTTCTCCGACGCTGACTCAGATCCCCACCGCATTTATTATTTTTATAGACAGCATGCCTCCGCATTATGATACGTGGCCACCGATATAGTCGCTGCCACCAACTTTGCCACTAATCCTGTCACCACCTTGGGCAGAGAGTTGTCTACCAAAAGTACTGTTCACCCTAAAAAATAGAAGATTGTGCCACTTGGAGCAATACCAAGATCTGGAATGACCATTAATCCCCTAGCAAGGACTAAAGTCCACTTCACTTAGGAGTGGCACCTTTGACAAATCGTGCACTAAGAGAAGGCTATAAATACCTCATAGTCAACCACGCTCCAGGTAATGCCAAAAACACTATAAGCTTTCTATATCTTGCTTCATTAACTCATTTCGATCAGAGCTGACTTGAGTGTCAAGTGCCTTAATCGAGGGCACCCAGCTAGCTTAATGTGTGTTGATTGTTGCAAATCTCAAACCTTGAGAAGAATACTAATTGGATCACTCGACCTCGCAGGTCGGATCTACCCCAAACAATACCCTTTCACTATATACTATTTTCAACCTCATCATTTTTGGTGTTGTTTGTGGAAAAGCTTGAGATTGCAACGGAAAAATGATTAACACACGTAGAGCCACATCTGGAAGGGAGGAGAATAGGAGGTCCACACCTCCGCCTCCCCCACTACCCTAACAAGGTGCACATGTTCTAGGCCCCAGCACCCCTTAGGAGCAAATGGTGACTTAACCATGCCTCAATTAATGCAGCTAATAAGTGAGCAAATCTCTACTTAGATTTCAGCCCAGCTGTCCACCGCGTTAAATAGGCACACCGTAATGCTCGCCCCTACCGCCAATGCGACCTCTTCTAGGAGAGAGGTCTCCTAGAGACAGTTGTGGCCACCAAGAATCTAGGCGACCGCCTACCCACTGTGAACTCAGCCCTAGACACCATCAGGAAGAGAGAAAGTGGCTAGAATTACAGAAAGAGATTGCAGACTCAATAGATCACGTTTGACTTGATCGAGACCAGGAGCGTGATAGGGTCGAACTATTCAAGTGTGATTACTATGATGATGTGGAAGAATCTGCAGGCCTTGCCACCTGGCCCATTCGAGCCCCATAGCACGATAGGGCCGAGTGAGCCAGACCATGTATTGATCGAAATGCTACCCAAGCGGATTGAGAAGAATGGGAGCAAGTATCCCATCAAGTTCAACAGTTGAATAAGCGTCTCGACAAGATTTCAAGGAGAAATACTGAAAGAGCACTTAAATTAGAAGGCCCTCAGAGATCTCAACGTGAGAGGGGATCTCTGTTTGTCCAAGATATTATCGACAAGTACATTGTTATCGATGTGAAGGTCCCAATTGATCTTTCGAGGTATGATGGATCGACGGACCCTCATGAACATCTTATGTAGTTTGAACACATGATGCAGTTATATGTGTAAAATGAGTACATACACGTTAAAATATTGGTAACCACCTTCCAAGGCATAGCACTCGACTAGTTCGTGAAGCTCGAGCCATCGTTAATTTACTCCTATGATCAATTGTGCGACAAATTTTTGCACTAGTTTACCAGTAGGAAGAAGGCAAAACTCTCCCACACCCATCTCCATACCATAAAGCAGAACAAAAAGGAGTCCCCTCAAGATTTTTTCACCAGATTCAACACGAAGGTTCTCAGGATTGACAACCCAGGATCGAGTTCTTGATCGATGTACTATTCTTGGGGCTCAGACACAAGGAGTGCACCAATGCTTTGGTACAGAAATAGCCCAGGTTGATGGAGGAGTTGCTCGACCTGACTAAGAGATATATGATATAGGAGGAGATGAACATGCTCAAATTTGGATCCTCCAAAGTCGACAAGAAGAAAAAAGAAAAAGATGATAAAAAACACAAAGAGAGAGGTCGATCTCCCATAAAGTGATTCCACGACTATACACCCTTGAACATTCTAAGGAAGGAGGTCTTGTATGCCATCCAGCATGATAACCTCATCAAGAAACCTAGAAAGTTGACGGAGACTGAGGCAATAAAAAAATTTAAGAAATATTGCCACTTTCACAAGCAAAAGGGGCACGATACCGATGAATGCTTCAATTTCCAAGATGAGATTAAGAGGTTAATTAGGCAAGGACATGTCAAGAAGTACATAGTCATGGACTCCTAGGTCGAAGGGGGAAAAATCGACTGAACTCTCTATAAAGAAAGGTTGGTTAGCCCTAGAAGCGAAGAAAAAGGAAAGAAACCCACCCATGAGGATCACCCATCCATTCAAGGAATCATTGATATGATTGTGGGAAGCCCCACTGGGTAGGACTCTAAATATGCTCGAAGACAAACTCAGATGAGGCTCAAATCAGCCAAAGCCTCCCATATCGAGACAACATTCCATCTTACAACGAGTGCAAAGCCCATCTCATTTATTGATGCCAACTTAGCACACCTCAAAGGTAGAAATGTCAACCATAAAATAGACTGTCCAATGGTAGTCTCTGTGGAGATTACCAACTTTGAAGTGCGCAAGATCTTGGTTGATAATGGCAACTCGGCCAACATCATCTTTCTCTCTACCTTAAAAAGAATGAATATGGGCCAACTGAAATTTGAACCCATACGCACACCGCTGGTCGAATTTGGGGGATCAGAGATCATATATGAAGGGTTAATCAACCTATCAACATTGTTTGGAAAAACTCCCAAAATGAGGACCTTAATGGTAAATTATCTTGTGATCAATACCCTATTCGCTTATAATGTCATCATAGGTCGACTCGCCATCAATGAATTTCATACAATTGTGTCCACCTATCACTTGAAGGTCAAGTTTTCGAACCTAGCAGGTATGGGGAAACTTTTATGCAACATGAAGGAGACCTAAAAATATTACAACATCTCGATCGAGTCAAATGAACAGTGAGCTCGACTGCAACTGAAGACCTCGGGGGACACCCCTGTAGTGGAGCCCGAGGAGTCCTAAGCCAGCAAGAAGTGAAAGTTCGAAGACACCAGGGTAGAGCCTATCAGGGACTTTAAGACCATTGGACTCAAAAAAAGAAATCTCGACAAGATGACCCGTATCGAAATTGACTTAGGGCCCTACTTAGAGTATCTTATGGTCAATTTTCTGAGAGAGAATATTGACATCTTTGCATGGAAGGCATCAGACCTTTAGGGAATCAACCTCAACATCATTGTACAATGCCTTAATGTTGACCCCTCATATAAACCAATTAGACAGAAGACGAGGACGTTCAATGCGGAGAGGACATAGATCATCGAGGAAGAGATTAAGAAACTCTTAGATGCTGGTTATATTGTTGAAGTTCAATATCCCTCTTGGCTTTGTAATGTTGTCCTAGTCCCTGAAAATGAGGGGCAGTGGTGGATGTGTAATGATTTTACAAATTTAAATAAAATGTGTTCTAAGGATCCTTACCCCCTGCCTCACATAGATTCATTAGTTGATTCAATTGTTGGGCATGAATTATTGAGCATGATGGATGCATTTCAAGGCTATCATCAGATTTTCATGGCTCCCAAGAATAGGGATAAGACCTCTTTTGTGGTTCCAAGTGGACTATACTATTTCCTGGTCATACCTTTTGGGTTGAAGAACACTAGAGCAACTTACTAGTGGCTTGTAATTTTATGTTCAAAGACTAAATTAGTAAATCGATAGAGGTTTATGTCGACGACATGATTATTAAAATAGAAAAAGCTTAGGTTACTTGCTTGACCTCGGTCACACTTTTGCGACAATGAGAGCCTTTAGTTTAAAATTAAACCTAAATAAATGTACGTTCGAGGTCTATGGAGGAACATTTTTGGGCTACATGGTCAGCTAAAGAGGCATTAAGGCCAATCCACAAAAAATCCAAGTAGTTCTCGACGTCACCCCTCCTAAAATAGTTTGAGATGTTCAAAGGTTAGTTGAAAAGATTATAGCTTTAGGTAGGGTCATCACAAGATTGGCCGATAAGAGTTTACCCTTTTTCAAAATTATCAAAAATGCCAAGAAATTGGGCTTCCAATGGACTAAGCAGTGTGATTAGGTGTTGGTCAAACTGAAATAATACTTGGCTTCACCCCTCATGTCAGTAAAGCTTGATTTGGGCGAAGTGCTTTCAGTGTTTTTGGTGGTCTCTGCGGCATCAATCAGCTCAATATTGATCTTGACCTAAGATGGCACCCATCGACCAGTCTACTATTGCAGCAAGTCACTCAACGAGCAAGAGCACAATTATTTAAAAATTGAGAAATTTAATTTAGCATTGGTGACTGCAGCTTGAAAGTTGCAACCATACTTTCAATCTCATTCTATTATAGTGCTGACCAACCAGCCATTGAAACAAGTATTGACAAAGCCAGATACATCTGGAAGACTGACCAAATAGGCAATCTAATTAGGAAAGTTTAATATTACTTTCTAGTCTCAAGCAGCTATTAAAGCACAGGTCCTGGCTGACTTTATTATTGAGCGAGTTAACCTACCCGAGATAAGTCCCGAGGCTTTCCTTGTTTGGACAATGCACGTCGATAGATCATCAACTACATTTGGTGGAGGAGTAGGTATCGCTCTCCGCTCCCCAGAGGTAGAAAAATACAATTTTACAATAAAGTTAGATTATGCAGTGACAAATAATGAGGCAGAATACGAGGCCCTTCTCGCGGGAAAAAGAATAGCACTTGAGCGAAGAGTTGAGCACCTGGTCATAATCACAGACTCTCAGTTAGTGGCCAAGCAGGTCGGTGGAAATTTTGAGGCCAAGGACATGACCATGAGCCAGTACTTGGCCGAGATGAAACAGTTACAACAATCATTCAAAAAGTTCACGCCTGCTCAAGTTCCTCGATCAAAGAACGAGCAGGCCGATGCTTTTTCAAAGTTTGCTAGCTCCACTAGGGGGACGAGGGACAAAAATATCACTTTTTTGGTTTCTGATAAATCATCATTGGGCCCATCGAGGAAAATTTGATAACAAGCATAGAAGAAGAGACAGCTTCTTAGCAGACTCCAATCAAACTGTATTTAAGCCAAGGTACTGTCCCCAAGGACAGGAGTGAGGCTCAGCATCTTCGGGGTTAGTTTTCCAAGTTTTCTCTCAATGAGCATGGTTAGTTGTATAAGAGGTCGATCTCGGGCCTCCCATTGAGATGCCTCAACCACAATTAGGCTTCAAAGATGTTACAGGACATTCATGCTGGTGTATGTAGCTATCATTCTGGAGGAAGATCCTTGGCCCACAAAGTACTTAGGTACGGATACTTTTGGCAAACATTATTGAGAGATGCAGTCGATTTTGCACGTAAGTGCACTTCATGTCAAGTTCATTCCAATTTGCCTCACCAACCAGCAGCACCAATGGTTAATGTTCAAATTTCTTGGCCTTTCGATCAGTGGGGAATTGATATCCTGGGCTCACTGCCAAAATCAACAGGACAGCAAAAATTCATAATCGTAATAGTCGAGTATTTTACTAAGTGGGTTGAGGCGAAGGAGGTTCCAAAGATAACGGATGTGGCCATCAAGAGTTTCATATGAAAAAACATTATATGTCATTTTGGTCTACCCAAAGTACTTATTTATGATAATGGTACTCAATTCCAGAGCAAAAGCACCTGGGATTGGTGCGAAGGTTTGGGAATTGCATAATACTTTACTTTAGTGGGCAATCCTTAATCGAATGGTCAGACGGAGGTAACTAATAGAACCATCCTTGACCACCTGAAAGCTATGATATATAACACTGGCTCGAATTGGGCAAATGACCTACGCGGCATGTTTTGGGCATACAAGACAACTCCTAGAACAGCCACTAGCCATAGCCTTTACAGTCTAATTTACAGGTCTGAAGTAGTAATCCTCCTAGAGCTAATCCAACACATAGCTCAAGTTATCTATTTCCATCTGCTGAGAAACACGTTAGAGAGGAAGCTTGACCTCGAGACCATTGATAAATGTCGCCAAGAAGCCTATAACACCATGCAGCATTATAGGTCTAAGATGGCTGAGAACTACAACAAAGGAGTTGATTTGCGCCATTTTGAAGGTCGATGATCTTATCCTCAAGAAAGTAGAAGTCTCCAAGAATGTCGGTAAGCTCGACCCCAAATGGGATGAACCATACACTGCTGTCAAAGTATCAAAGCACAATACTTACAGACTAGCCAATATGCAAGAAGAAGAACTCCTTCACCCATGGAATGCAATCAGCCTCTAGAAATTTTATATTTGAGATCATGTTGCTTTCACCTGTTCAAATCTATCAGCTTGAATAAAATTCCAACAATATTGTTATAATTCGGAGTCACCGTTATAACAAAGTAGCTTCATATCGCCAAGACCCAAGTCGACCCCATAGTCGATATATAAATAGCTCACGCTACCAATCAAGCGACTTTATGCTGCCCCAATCCAAGTCGATCTCATAGTCGATGAATAAGTAGCTCGCACTGCCACTCAAGCGGCTTTATGCTACCATAACCCAAGTCGACCCCACTGTCGATGAATAGACAGTTCGTGCTGCCACTCAAGTGGCCTCACGTCGTTATGACTTAAGTCGACCCCATAGTCGACAAATAAGCAACCTTGTGCTGCCACTTTGGTTTTGTGCTTCTATGCCCAGAGTCGACCCTTGTAGTCGATGAAGTAGCAACCCAACTTTAATATCAAAATTAATCAACCCGCATTGATCATGTCAACCCCAGTGTTAAAAATTAATGACGTTGTTGAATAGCCGTGCAACAGACTAGGCTACTACAAGTTGACTCAATCATTCATCAGTTACTCTCCACATTGTTATGATAATTTAATTCAACGTGAAAATACTTAATTGCTATCTTTAACATGATAAAATGAAACAAAAAGTTATCTTTATTCATCGAGTGATTGATCGTTGTTACATCAAAAAGAGAGAGAGAGAGAGAGAGAGAGAGAGAGAGAGAGAGAGAGAGAAAAGAAAGAGAAGAAGGTAGACTGCATATGCACTGGATTAATTCTGGCTAATCCCTACCTGCTCGCCTTCAGGCCATTTAGAGTTCGGATCAAGCATTGCACATGTGAGCAGTGAGACAGCTTGAGGAGGTTCGAAAAGCCCAGCAACATCGCTCATAACATTGGTCGACCACAACATATACTGCGCCATGTCGACCTCTTCTTCTCTTAGTTGAGCCACCAAGTCCTTAGTGAATGCAAAATCCTCAGCCAACTGCTCCAACCTAGCATCAACCTCAGCCTTTTTCTTCTGGGCCTCAGTTAAAGGCTCGTTGGCCACAGCGGTTGCAGTCTCTATCCCTGGGGCTTGCTTGCTTTACCCTCTTCAGAGTCAGGACAGGTTTCCAATTTCTCGTTTAGGGCTAGGCTTATCTTGCTCTTATCTTTAGGACAAAAAAGGTATCCCAGATGCTCAAGCTGCTTTACAGACCTATGGAAGGCTTCCCAAGCATCATCGAGGGATGCGACCATGCTCGCATCCTAAAAAGCAGCACTAAAGATGAACCGTTCAACCGCTTCATGGCACATCCTAGGGACATGGCAGTTAAAGGCCTTATTCACCTCATTGGTTGCCTCTGCACAACCTTGAGCCCAACTAAAAGTGTAGCTCACTTGCAGATCTAGGTGGGCCTTTTTTATTATGTTATCCATATGGCTCCGCTCTTTGATCGCTTGGACCAGTTGCTGATCCTTGGAGTTGAGTTGCTTCTACAGTTCGGCCATCCTTTTATTCAACTGCTCAACCTGGAGTTGCGAGGACTCAAGCTGCACTTTGAGGGTTTTCATGTTCTTTTCTCCTCGCAACTCTTCCTTTTCTGCCAACACCAGCTCAGATTGGCAAAATATGTTGCAACCTAGTTGTCCCACTTGGAACACAAAATGACATTACTCCACAATACCATCATGAAATGGAAATTCAATTAAAAAAAATTATTGACCTCATACTTACCTTGTTGCAGTGGTAGGACAGTGCTTGGATGACCCTATCTTGGCTGAGATTCATCAATTTTTGCTGATTGAATATGAACAGTCCTGACGAGAGCCATTTTAGAGCGTTATTGCCGGTCATTCCCCCCTGGATGATGGAGGTTGAATCATTCACCTCCTCAATTTGGTAGTGGCAAACTGGGGAGTAGGCAACCGCGGAAGTTGGAATAGGGCACCGTCACTAGGCTTCCTGAACAGGTCATAGCCTGTAGCCGCTTTCTATTTTCCTTTGCTTGCTATAATCTTTTTAGGAGCTGGGCCCCCTTGCTCGACCATCAATCTTTTGCTCTGACCTGCGGGGTTGCTCAGGACAGGATCTTCCCGATGAGCGGATTGAGATTCCGCCGCTTGTTTAGCCTGAGCGGGCATCGGAGCTAATGTCGACTGAGTGGAACCCGCTGGTTTCATTGGATCTTTCTCCCATCATGAAGTAGCTACTCGACGATGCTCCTCATTTCTCAAAGCTCAGCTTGGGATTGCTATTATTTCTTATCGATCTGCAGGCATAGACAATATAACCAAACATCAGAGTAGAGCAGAAAGATAGAGTACCTACAATTACAACGATCGACGAGAATCTCTACCTAGCTGAATACCCTTAGGCAGGTTGAGCTGGGCCGACGACAAGCCAGCTAATACTAAACACCTTTCCTTAGTTAGAATTGAGGCCTCCATATACCCAAATCCAACTAAGTCCTTGATGAATGTGTTGGGCCAGCTAGGCATTTGGTTCCCAAGCATCTCCATGGGCCTCCTCCACCAACCCCAAGGAATGGTAAGAACCCCTGGCCCCCGAATATAGAAAATGTATTTTTTTCCATTCTTGGCATAAGACGAAGCAGGGGATATAAGAATTTTCGATGGAGTCAAGCAGTCAAGTAGTAGAAGCCAGACTCCTCGGTACTACCCAACTTCTGCGACATAGGCAGATGAAATAGATTTGAAAAATTGGCAAATGAGGCTGGTTGATTATGTAGCTGCATCAGCACGGCAAAACTATACAAGGTGGTGAAACAGTTTAGCAGGAGTTGGGTTATGCATACTTCCAAGTCTACGAAGAGGTCGACTATTTCTTGCGCGAAAGAAAACCTAAGCCTACATTTCAACCTTTTCTCAAACACAGTGATACACCCTTGGAGAGGTCAATGCATTCTGCCCCGAGTCCCTGGAACAAATAGCTCATACTCTTTAGGGACATGATATGTTACCCTAATTTGTATCAGGTTGGTAAGGGTTTTTTGGATGTTATCTCAGTATAATGGTCTAGGATAACAATTGACCACGGGTTACAGGAACTTCGCTTAGACCAGCCTCACCCTCAGAAGCCGTCCTTACATCGCTTGAGCTACTGGAACTGCTTGAACTTGAGCTATCACTAGAAGAACTACTTAGACTGCTATCACGGGACATTTCAGAGGTGCTCTCACCCTCAATCCCCCCCTGATAGGCCATGTTCTCGGACCTAGTGTCCTCACTATCAGAGCTAGTAGACATTTTATCATAAAAGAAAAAGGAAAAAGAAACAAATGGGTAGAGTAACTTACAGTGGATGTT
>JACGDI010005268.1:165148-183289 GCA_014898725.1 Jacaranda copaia | reverse complement strand
ACGCGTCACCTATTCTAGCTTGTTCTGCATGTACCAAGTCGATCAGTTGAATGGTCGTCCAGATAGATCCGATCAACCATTGTTAACCTTGGGTCTCATGCTCCAGCACCAACTCAGATCCCTGCTGCATTTATTATTCTGACAAACATGCCCCGCATTAATGACACATGACCGCCAGTACAGTCGCTGCCACTAACTCTGCCACCAACCTTGTCACCACCTTGGGCAAAAAGGCGCCTACTAGAAGTACTGTTCACCTTGAAAAATAGGAGATTGTGCCACCTAGAATAGTATCGAGATCTGAAATGACCATTAGCCCCTCGGTGAGGACTAAAGCCCACTTCACTTCGGAGGGGCACCTTCAACAAATCACGCACCAAGAGAAGGCTATAAATATCTCATAGTCAACCACGCTCCAGGTAATGCCAAAAACACTATAAGCTCTCTATATCCTGCTCGATTAACTCATTTTGATCAGAGTTGACTTGAGCGTTAGAGTGCCTTAGACGGGGGCACCTCAACTAGCTTAACGTGTGTTGATTATTGCATATTTCAGACCTCGAGAAAAACACTAATTGGATCACTCAACCTCGCAAGTCGGATCTACCCCAAACAATACCCTTTCACTTTATACTATTTTCAACCTCATCATTGATCATTTGATTTTATAATTTTACAAGATGTGATATTACATTATTTTTAATATTTCATAATTTATTTTATTTTTAATAGCTACATTTTTCTCTTTAGTCATTAATGAATTCTGTCATTTGATTTATATTCTTATCTAATTTATTTTACATTTAGTTACTTTTTATTATTGAAGTAATCAGTTAATTTATTAAATTTTACCTTTTATTTTAAGTTTTCTTTTTTGTTCTCTAATTTTATAATTTTATAGGATGAGATTTATTATTTGAATTTATATTTTTACAATTTGTTTTGAATATTTATAGTTCTATAAGTGCATTAATTTTACTTTTTTCTTCACATATATGCAATTAATATGTATAAATATGTATAATTTTAACTCTTTGTGAAAAGTTTACATAATACTTCATCAATACATATTTTTTAAACTTATATTGATTCTATTTGAAAAATCATGAGAGAATATTTTCAATAGAAAACACACTTATTAATTTTTTATGTATATAATTATGATAATAGGCATAATTTAATGTATTTTGATTTTGATTTTTTTTTAATCTTTACTATCGTAGTATTGTATTGACTTGGTTGATTTAATAAAAAATTTAAATAAGATAAGACATTTTTTTAAATTTTTTTAGACTATTATTTAATTCTATATATTTTAACTCTCAACCTAATATGTAGTCATCTTCTTTTTGATTTAAAATAATCTTAAAATGTTATACTTCTAAGTTTTTTTTTAAATTACTTTTCAGCCCGTTAATCTTGTGTTTTATATTCCTCATATGTTTTGTATTTTTCAATACATCTATCTTTTAGTTTCGTTGCAATATTTTCTATCTTTTGAGTAAATTACAATCTTACTCATAAGCTTTTATCTTTAACAGTTTCAAGTTTTTTTAACTTATTGCTCAACAATTTTGAAATTTATCTTTTGCATAATATTATGTCTATAAAAACATTGTATTATTTGATATCTTTACATATTCTATATTTTTAAATACTAAATTTTATATGTCAGGGTAGTATTTTATTTTACTCATTAGAATTATTTTTTTAATATTTTTATTTTTAAATTATTTTTTAATTATATCTATGCGTCACAATATATCATTATGTAATATTTTTAAAAAGTCTATGTATGGTATAGGAACAATGCTAATAAAAATATATTGAATAAAAATATATAAAAATTAATATGTTCTAATTCTCAAATAATAAAAAAATGTCAAAAGATCATTTGAGTCTAGACATTAGGTGAGCACTGGAATTGTGGGTCTAAGCATTATATGGTCATCCCTCGAGCCTAGAAAACTTAACGTAGAAGAAAAGAAAAAATCAAACTTGAAATGTGGCCGAAACTAAATGCGACATAGAAAAACATTTGAAAAAAAACATCCAAATATCTATACGAACTATTCTTCTACTTTTGGTCAATTCACTACTCCTTCTATTATGGAAATTACATTTGTTTGGTTGCCACTTCATTTATTCAAATTACTGATGGTATAATATTTTATACTATTGAAGTTGTTGTTAGTCAAGATGCATTTTTAAAATAAAATTTCTCTTAATATTTGAAATTGCTGAATTTTTTAACGACAAAATGTTATTATCAAGGATGTTTCTATATCTTGAGTCAAGAATTTGATTTGTTTTTGTAGAGCAGTTTGGATCCTTTATTTAATCTCATGTTTCATTTTCTATTTCAATGTAATATATATATATATATATGACAAGTGTATTTAATTTTTAATTAATTATTTTTATAAAAAAATATTTAATACACATATCATATATCTATATAATAGAATAAAAAATGAAACATAAATTAAAATAAAGAATTTAAATCGTTCTTAGGGTGCCTTTATTTACTTGACGCCATGATTGATTTCTATAGAAGGAAAAAGGAAATATATATATATATATATATATATATATATTATGGAAATAGAGGAGCTGCAAGGGATGAGGAATAAATGAGAAAGGCGGAAATGTGTGTGTGTGTGTGTGTGTGTGTGTGTTTTCAATAAATAAATAAATGTGGGATTTACGTAATATTTACTTAATAAATAAGAACAAAATAAATATTATACAAATTAAAATTTGATAATCACTTGCAAGATGGATTGAGTAGAGGGGTATAATACTCCTTTATAAATGTACCAGCAATTATTTGTACAGAATTCTTACAAGCATAAACTATTTTTAAATAATATATATTATTTGTATATATCTAAATTTATCACTTTAAAACTTAATATGTATTTAAAATATAACTTACAATTTGCATAGTTATGAATATAATAATTGCAAAAAGTAAAATTTTCATAGTTCATTATCAAATTAAAATAAAAATTAAAAAATTTTAAAATATTGATCTTACCTTGTCATATGAGAATTTTTTAAATATACGATAATTATTATGATATGTAAATTTTATTTAATGTGTAGAATAAATCAAGGGATAAATTCATTGCATTTACGATTTGGTATAGAAAGTATAGGTAGAAAAATATATATGACCTTTTCTCGGGTTTTTTTTATCTGTTATTGTATTTTTTTTAATTTTTAAGTAATTTTTAAAATATTAAACTTACCTTGTTATATGAGAAGTTTATAAATACATAATAATTATTAGGACATGTATATTTTATTTAATATGTAGAATAAGTCAAATGATAAATTCAACGCATTTAAGATTTGGTACAGAAAGCATAGGTAGAAAAATATATGACCTTGTCTAGGTTATATTTTTTTAATCCATTATTGTATTCTTTTTCATTTTTAAATTGCATCTACAAAAAGATAGAAAGAGGTCACAGTCAAAATTTCACACACCTCACACACAGTGATATACAAATTAAGGTGAGAAAGCAATTTGGGAGTGTTTAGTCATATTTTTTGAAAATAATTTTATTTTGGAAAAATATAATCAAATATATATATTTTTTCAAAATATTGTAACATATTTTTTCAAAATTCCTTTTTCTATCCTTCGTTATACCAAAAATTTCTCAATTTTTTAATATATACATACGTGTATATTATATATATTATATATTTTATTATTATTCTTACAATAAAAAAATTATTTAATTCTATTTTGACCTCAAAAACCCAACAAAGAAGCATTGATTTGACCGCTTTAATTAAAAAATATCTTTTCCAAAATATAAACAAACATACCAAGACTCTCAAAATAAATTTTTAACTATTTCTTAAAATATAACAAAAAATCCATTAAATTTCCTAAAACAACTTGACATTCTCAATCTCATTTACAATATTCATTCCCCAAAATACATATTAAAATCAAATATAAAACATAACCAAACATTACCAAGCCTGTCGCGCGGAAGCCATGATTTTCTGACTCTCGCCTTCTTCTCCTCCAACACTGATATCAAAACCACGATTCCGCCCGTTATTACCACACATTGGACGACAACGTTTCCGAGATCTCTCCAGCTGATAATTTCAAGCCGCTTCACGCATTTACGGTTCTTTTCCATGATCGCGGCAGCCGACCTTGCCGATTAATTGTGTGAGTTGCGATCGTTGTTCTTCTAAATTGTTTATTGGATTATTATTTACCTGTTTCTTCAGTCTCCGCGGTTTCTGTTATATTTTGAGTGCTGAAATCCAGGTCAATTGTGTTCGAATAGATTTGGCAATCTGAACTAATCAGTATATATTAAGTTAAAACTTACAATATAAAGAATTAAATAATATATTAGTTGTCAAGGATTAGAAAAATTTTATTTAATTTTATTTTTTGATTAAAAATCAATTAAGTAAAGACAAAATTATGATAGTAAAGACAAACAAAAAAGTAAACTAAAAAATTAAAATAAATATATAAAATAATTACAAAGTTAAGATTAATATTAGTGTATAAGTTTATAGATACCCCTTAATTTGACTCATAGCTTAGTTATCAAATTATTAAGTGTAGAAAAATATTTGATATTAACAATGCAAAGTTAAAATCATCGTAAATTGATAAAGTAATTATAAGCTCAATATTAATTTTAAATAGAAATTAGTGATAGGACATGTGGATGAAATTAGAATGTAAAATAAAATATGAAAATAATAAATTATTATGTTCGTTCTTTATTTTTTGTATGATTGTAATTAGGTCTTTGTATTATACACCACAAATAGTAGAAAAAAAGTGAATAACAAAAAAGGTTGTGAACCTTGCAAACAATCAAAAGTTAAAAAGAAAAATAAAAAAATAAAATTATATATATTGATAGAATAAATAATGTCTAGAATTATAAACTTAAAAAGTTAATAGGTGTATTTTCTATTTAAATAACCATCTCATAATTTTTTTTAATTATATAAAAAATGATTCAAGAATACATATATTTATGTAGTATATAAAATTTTTAAAAAGAGTCAAAATTATACATATTTATACATACATAATTAAAAATATATGAATATAAAATAAAATTAAATGGCATACTTCTAAAATTATAAATATTCAAAAAATGAAATAAATTTTAAAAATATTAAAACAAAAAAATAGACATCATCCTATAAAACTTAGATCAGCAAACAGAAAGTGAATTGAATAATAAATTACAAAATTTAACAATAACTTAATAACTTGATTCAAATAATGAGGAAAAGGATGCTAAATGTATAATAATTTAAATAAAACACAAATTAAATGACAAAATTTATCAATAATTAAGGAGAAAAATGTAACTAATAAAAATTAAATTAAATTAAAAATATTAAGCGCAATTAATAAATTTCATAATAAATGAATTGATAACACAAACTAAGTAGTAAACAAAAAAGATATAGAAATTTACAAATTTAATTGTAATAAAAACTAAATGATAGACTTCATTTAGGTTGAAAATAAAATTATAGCATTAGTATTCAAAAAATCTCTTCCACCATGCAATATACCTAAAATAAATCAAAACGAAAAAAGGAAACTAAAGAAAAAAGGTGAACAATAAAATAAAATAAACAATAAACACTTTGAATAATGAACTAAAGATGCAAAAAAGGAGATAGAAGAAAAAAAATGCAAGAAAATAAAGATGACACAAAGAATAGAGTGAAAAAAATGCTAGAACTTAAGAATATAATGAAATGACTTTTGAAAGATTTTATATATAATTGTATAGATATAAATTACTTATCAAAGATAAGAGAAAATCATAAAAGACTTATCAAATGATAGAGTTCAAATAATAAAAAAATCTTCCATATATTGAAAGTAGACATGGAAAAGATTTTGTAGATAAAATGTAATTAATTTTTTATATTAGAGATAAATAAAGAATATTGTTCTAATCACGAAAATAATGTCAAAAAATTAGATATCTTTAAAAGGAATAAATAATATCAAATTTAACAATTAAAAATTAATTTTTAAATTTAATTAAAAAACTCAAAATTCTAAGAATTCAAAATTTGATCAAAATTACATATTTATGAGTTCCACTTCGTTGTGCTACATATAATAGTATAGATATCAATAGATAGATAGATAGATAGATATATTTTATATTTCAAATGAAAGAAAATCAGATATAAGATACAATCATAGCAATTAGAAATAATAATTTTTTTAAATGAATTAAAATGTTCAAAATTATAAGAATTTGTTATTTGGCCAAAATTACATAATTAGAATCAAAATTACATAATTATGAGTCCCACGCCATTATTGTATATATAATGGTACAGATAGATATGCGTGTCATGGTATGAGTTGCTTGTTCAAGTGAAAAACACAAACAATCGCAATTTTTTTTTTTATCTAGATAAATCAGCCAACCAAATACTTTTTGAATTTTAAATTAATATGACGAGATAAAATCTAGGATTATAGATATTTTGAACTTATTTGATTAGATAAAAATTCTTGATTATGAATATTTTGAAATTACTCGATAATTATGGTACAATTTGGATAAATACAATTTGTTGTTTTAGTTATGGCGGATAACTTAATTATATCAAATAACTTTTTTCAAAAAATAAATTATTAGCCAATGAATATTTTATTTATAATAATTACATGAAAAAAAATCAAAATTCTCGAAATTGAGAATTTAATTAAAATTGTATAATTGTAAATTTCGCTGTTGACATAGATAGATAGATAGATAGATAGAAAATCTTTAGGAAAGTATTTACCGTTGCTAAAATCAAGGCTTGATTAGGAGAGAAATATTAATTATGGCTACATTTCTGGTGTGAAGGAAAGCAATTAAGGAATTCCCTTAAATTGCCTATATATAAATTCAATTTCAGAAAACCCAAAACAAAAAATAAATGCTTATTCTCCTATGTTTTGAGGAAATTTTTTCCAGCTTTAAAATTTTTTTCAAAATGTAGACACATTTCTCAATTTTTTTTTTCAAAATACTACAATTTTTTTTTTTCAAAATACTACAATTTTTTTTTTTAAAAAAGCCCTACACTCTAAAATGCATACCCACCATTTCATTTTCTCACTCTATTTTTCACATTATTCATTCATCTATCACTCTCTCACTTCACTCATATGTATATATATATTTACATATATGAAAATATTAAAATTTTACTACTTAAATTTTTTTAAAACTTATGTTTACAAATTTGATTAATCTAATCATCAAAAAAATTAATTAAATTTAATAAATAATTTATTTACAAAATAAGGTATTGAATTAATTAAATAATATATTAGTTATATTTAATATTATTATAAAAAATTAATTATAATGTGATATTTATTTAATAATCTATTAAGTTTAATAAATTAATAATATTAATACGATTAAAAAAATTATCAAAAAAATTAATTAAAAATAAGTAATTTTTTTTTATTGCTACTAAGTAATTTATTGATAAATAACGTATTAATTAAATGATGAGTTAAAGTATAAATAACTTATTAATTTAATTAAATTAATTTATTTAAATAACAAGTTATGTATATATTAATTATGTTTCATATTTTACATATAATTAAATATTACGCTTATTTATTTAATAAATAATTTAAGATGATTTAGTTTCATATTGTATAAAATTATTTATTTTTTAAATTTGATGAAATGTTATGAAGTCTTATATATGTATACTATTTTATTTAAATAAATAACTAAAATTTTATTTATACATAAATTGTAAATAATAAATAGTTAAATAATTATATTTTAAGAATAAATAATAATTAGTTTAGAATTAATATACAATAATTAATTTATATGTATAAGTCGATATCAACAATTATTATATAATTATGATATTAGCTATTTTTTTATAATTAAGATGTAAGTACAATTTCATAAATAATTAATATTTATTAATAAATTCATAAAAATATAAATTTTAAAATAAAACACCAATTGAATTAATTACACATCATTTTATTACAACAATATATCAATTATTACATATATATATATATATACACATCATCTAACTATAAATATACATATATATATAATATAATGCATAAAAAAATCACTTCATTTCTACAAACCCAACAAAAAAGCAACTGATTTTATATTAACAGTAAAATTTGCATCCCCCAAAATAAAAAGAAACAATTAACACATTCTTAAATCATTTTTCATATTTTTCTTAAAAAAAAAGTCGCTTGGCACTTTCTCCCAATTTTTTTTTTAGAAATTGACCAAAACATAAGAGAACAAGTCCTAAACTTTTTTTCCAAAAAATAAAAAAATAAAATTACAAACATTCAAATCACAGTCAACTTGGATTTAAGTTCAATTTGACAATTGAAATCACTTAAAAGAGGTAGATTATCAATTAATTGCAAAATTGACAGTTCTCCTAAATTATTGTTACCTAATTCTTTTTTTTAATAATTGATTAATTAGGCAATGAGATTTAGACACTTAAAATCTCTCATAATCCTAATCAACTCATATGAATTTTATTTCATAAATAAAATATTTAAATTTTTTAAAATTTAGAATTGAATCGACATCAATTCAAACACTCCAAACTTAGATTTGAAAAATTCTAATTCAAGTATTCAAATTCACTATTTTTTTTAAGTTTGAAAATTAAAGATTTACTAAATCAATAAATTAATTATAATGATTTTTGCTTGATTTGGAAAATAAAATTAATTAATCATAATTTCCTTTTAAAATTAAAAGAGGTGAAACAAAAAAAAATGAAAAAGAAAAGAAATTAACCACGCTATTTGAATAATTTTTATTTATTATAATTTGAAAACTGGTGTGAAAAACAGCAAAGGAAACTTCAACTACTGCTCCGGAGATGGCTCCGTCTCCACTCTTTTCCCTCCTCCTCGGCTTCATATTCCTCCTACCGCTCCTTGCCACCGCAAACCGCCGGACTACGACGTCACTTTTCCAGCCACAGCCCATTCCCGAGCCCACCTCATTACTCGCTGCGGGCGAAGTCTCTCCTACCACTTTCTTTGAAGTCACTAGGCCTATCCCGCTTCCCAAAACCCAACCTTATTCATATTTAGTCCTTCAGCATGACTTCGCCGACACCTATGGCAAGCCTCCGGTCCTTGCAAAGTACAAACCTCCAACAGATTTCCCATCTCAGAATTTCGCAACAATTGTTCTCGAATGGACAGCAACTTGCAGAGGAAGGCAATTTGATAGAATTTTTGGCGTTTGGGTTGGAGGGGTTGAGATTCTCAGGAGCTGCACCGCTGAGCCCAGAGCCACCGGCATTGTTTGGACGGTTAAAAAGGACATCACGAGGTATTATTCTTTGCTGATGAAGGAACAGACTGTGGCTGTTTATATGGGAAACGTTGTTGATAGTACTTATACGGGTGTGTACTATGTGAATTTAACATTTCATTTTTATCCTGCTGAAGAAAATTATGGCCATAATGAGGTTAATTCTGGAGATGGGTTTGGTTCTGGGGCTGATATGATACTTCCCATTGCAAGAAATTTGCCTTTGAATGATGGGTTGTGGTTTGAGATTGAGAATTCAACTGATGTAGAGGGGAAAGAGATCAAAATTCCTCAGAATGTATATAGGGCTGTGCTGGAAGTTTATGTTTCTTTTCATGAGAATGATGAATTCTGGTATGGAAATTACCCAAATGAGTATATTTCTGTGAATAATCTCACTGGTACGCCTGGGAATGGACCGTTTCGAGAGGTTGTTGTTAGCTTAGATAATTTAACAGTCGGCGCAGTCTTTCCCTTTACTGTCATCTACACAGGGGGTATCAATCCGCTCTTGTGGAGGCCAATTAGTGGCATTGGTTCCTTTGATCTTCCTACTTATGATATTGAGATCACCCCTTTCTTGGGCAGAATATTGGATGGAAAGGGCCATAAGTTTGCATTTAGTATCACAAATGCTTTGAATGTTTGGTATATTGATGCAAATTTGCATCTTTGGTTGGACAAGAAGTGCGAGAGGACACAAGGAAAGCTGTTGAAACATAGTAGTAGCCCTCTTTCATTGTCTCTTCTGTCTAACTTTACTGGTTTTAATGGAGTATTTATTACAAATGCTAGAAGGTCTATAGTTTCAAGTGGATGGGTGAAATCATCTCATGGAGTCATCACAACCGTATCGCGCCAAGAATTCAAGTATATTAATTCAATGTCTATGGGGAATGATGGGAATTTGCAGCTATTGGATCAGGTGATAAATTTCAAGGGGGGAGTTGCTAGCAAGATGCCGTCCTCTTCAGCTTGGCACAACAAATTATTCAGAAAGTTTGACCTCAAACTGTACTCTGATACTGTCAACGAAGGAAATGGGGTGCAAGATCTTACAGCTAACGTGACCTTAGCTATCCATGAGAAGAGCCGAGGGGGTTCCGATTCTGGATCCTCCACCCGTAGACTCAACAATGTACAGAATGCAAATGGATATTTGCATATAAAAGGGAATTCTTACACTGGATTGGGAACCACCAAACAAGATTATGGCTATTTTGGGGATGAATCCTGCTATTTTAGGAATGTAAGAAGCTCAAATTACACCATTCTGCTTGATAAGGAGAGCAGAACTTGCAAGTAGCCTGGTTTGTGGCCTTCTTTATATATGGAAGGGCCTCCTTTCTAGCATCTAAATTCTAAAATTTGGTGGTGAAAAGAAAAAGGTTCATTTTATTACTGTTCCATTCTGTCGTAGGGATAATTTGTTATTTGGATGACTCTTTGGGTCCTTCTGATTCTAGTTGTTTTGTCACTTTTTCAGATAATTTCTTGTAAGTAAGATTAAGGTTTGTGCATTTTGTCAGACGCATTAATGGCCTATTTGCATCTTGGACTTTAGTTGGGTTGGGGGTGGGTGGGGGGGGTGTGCATTAAAGATAGTAGGCAGAGATATTAATGGCTGATTCCCACAAGTTGATTCTTCAGCCTTAGTTCTTTAAAAGATATTGGTACTAAAAAATGAATCGGTCGGATGATATTTTTGAGATGATAAAGTAGGATACGCTAGAGATGGTATGTTTGAAATGATAAGGGATGATAGTTTTGGTCCATTATAGAAACGAAACTTGATATGTTTGAAATTTGAAAGTGGAATAAAAAAGAGAAGACTCGATATCTTAAAAAACGAATTGTGGTGGAAAGTGAAAACACAATATCTTATTTAGAAATATATTATTTGGATCTTTTTTACTACCGGTTAATTTGGTTGATATGATAAGATGGGATATAGCGTTATTAATTTTATCATTTGTTTGGTTGGAGTGACAATAAACAATCAGATTTGCATGAATACCAAAAGTTCGTGTTTATATGTACAACTTTCATGATATACTAATATGTCCCTCTCCATGTGTTTATTTATCATAACAGTCAAACGATATTATAATGATAAAAAATTACATAAATTATCATATGATAAATAATATTAAATAATTTAAAAATCCAACAAAACTATGTTAATAAAATTGATAAAACTGGCTAAATAATTACATGGCTTGAGGTGTGAACATAGTTTCTTTAAAATAATTATTGCTCCTACTATGAGTTTGCTATTGTGTTGAAATGGCAATTTATTTCTAGGATACAACAAAACCACTCGAAATCTGCTAATAACAACTTCGAAGATTTCCCTCAAAAAATTTTAAAAAGCTTTTGAAGAGAAAATTTTAATAGAGAAGAAATGAAAACTTATTTTCGAAAAATATATCTATCTTTTAGCACTTCTCCTGAATTATATTTATATTAGTAGAAGACATTCTTTCTGAAGTATCATAATAATTCTTAATAGTTTTACCATATAAATCTAACTATTTCTTGAGAAAATACAACCTTTAATACGGGCTTTGAAAATTCGCAATTCTTTACAAGGATACATCATTAATTTCCAAACGAGAATAAAGTTATTTTCTTATTTGAAATTAATTTTTTGCAAAAGAAAATAATATTTCCACGTCACATGTGTCCAAGTGCCAAATGCCAAGTGAATTAATTTAAATATATAATAATATGCTTTTGGCTTCTCTCTATATTTTCCCTCCAAGTCTTAATTCAAACTATTAAGTGTGTTATTTTTTATAAAATAGAGGATATCTTATTTTTTCAATGTGGGACAAATACACTTATACTCAAACTCAAATTCCAAATTATAATATATATATATATATATATTATAACAATTAGTGACCATTGGAAAGGTATCACTAGAGTTTTTGGTTATCTTGATCGTACACAAAATCTAGGAATATTTTGTAATCAATCTCCTGCAATGTTAAAAAGGTTCTCTGATGCTAGTTGGATAACTAGTGTAAATAATAATAAATCTACCACATGATTGATTTTTTGTATTGGTGGAGGAGCAGATTCATGGGCATCTAAGAAATAAACATGCATTACACACTCCACTATGGAAGCTGAGTTTATTGTTTTACCAGCAGCAGGTAAAGAGGCAGAATGGTTGAGAAATTTGCTATTAGATATTAAATTGTGACCACAACTTATGCCAGCCATTTCTTTGCACTACAACAGTCAAGCAACAATGTCTAGGGCATTTAGTAAAATATATAATGGAAAACCTAGACATATTGGCTTAAGACATGAATATGTTAGAGAAATAATATCATAGGCATAATAACTATAATCTTTGTAAGATCACAAAGAAATCTAGCGGATTCGTCAACAAAAGGGCTCTCAAGAGATTTAGTCATCAGTATTAAAAAAGGAATGTGGCTATGTCCTTTTTTCTAGAAAAAATATAAATAAATAAATAAATAATCACCGGTAGTGGAAACCCTATCTTATTTCTAGAACTACCACTAGTTAGAAGGTTTAAAGGGTAATAAGAAGCTACTGATTAGTGATTAAGGAAACATTGGAATTTATATTTGTAAGTGTTAAATATCAACGGAGGATGAGTTATGAACTCTTAATGAAGAAAATTTTGATATCTCAATGATATGGATGGTCTTTACCCAAGTGAACACAAGAAGTGGAGCCACTTCTAATAAAAGTTTGGATGACTTTTATAAGTGTTCATGATCCTAGGATGGAGCACAAGGCCATGTATGTGCTTAAATTTTTAGTGAATTTTTGGAAGCTAGATAAGCTCTTGTGTGCAATATTTTCGGTTAAAATATATAAAATCTTGGTTTAAGCTACGGCCACCACTGATTTTGTTTTAACTTTGAAGTATTTGCACTAATAGAAAGTTTAATTCGAAAGAGACTTTCTACTATGAAAGAACTTAGGAAGAGTATATGGATTTATCAAATTACAAGCTAAGTGAGGGATTGTTATATATATATAATATATATTGTAGATTGGAATTTGAATTTGAGTTTGAGTATAAGTGTGTTTGTCTTACATTGAAAAAATAATAAGATTTCCTCTATTTTATAAAAAATAACACACATAATAGTTTGAATTAAGATTTGAAGGGAAAATATAGAGAGAAGTCAAAAGCATATTAATATATATTTAAATTAATTCACTTGGCACTTGGTACTTGGAAACATGCGACATGTGTTTAAGAAAATATTATTTTCTTTTGCAAAAACTTAATTTTGAGTAAGAAAATAACTTTATCCTCTATTGGAAATTAATGACGTATTCTTCTAAAGAATTACGATTTTTCAAATTCCGTATTAAAGGTTGTATCTTCTCAAGAAATAGTTGATTTATATGGTACAACTATTGGGAATTATTATGATACTTCGGAAAGGATGTCTTCTACTAATATAAATATAATTCAGGAGAAGTGCCAAAAGATAGATATATTTTTCGAAAATAAGTCTTCATTTCTTCTCTATTAAAATTTTCTCATATAGTTAAAAGCTTTCTAAAAAATATTGAGGGAAATTTTTGAAGTTGCTCTTCGCAGATTTTGGGTGATTTTATTGTATTTTAGAAATGAATTGTCTTTTCAATGCGGTAGCAAATTCATAGTAGGGGCAATAATCATTTTAGGGAAAATATATTCACGCCTCCAACTACATAATTATTTAGTCAATTGTATCAATTTTACTAACAAACTACCCCTAAGTAATTTAGTACTTTTATGCGTGAATATAATCATTTCCGTCGTTGCATATTGTGAGCATCCTCCATAAGCCATGGATTTGAACTCATTTGCAGTACTACATTGTAAACCAGTTATTTTTGTGATAAAGAATTTTTTTCGTTAACTGCACTTTTCTTCATATTTTCTTGTCATGATTTACACTTTTGAGCCATATGCGGACCCTAAGGTTATGATCAGCACAATCCAAATATATATCCAGTGTTTAAAAAATTAAATTGTTCAGCGAACTGAAAAACTTATTAATTCACAGTTCATTGATTCAATCGTCGATCAGACCGTAGTTGAACTGTAATTAAATCGTAACGTCATAATTATGAAATACCAAAATATAAAATATAAAAAGTTTAAAGGATATTGTTTAATATTATAATCCAAATTTTACAATTCATATTATAAATAATTACCGTAATTTAAATATATTAAATCTAAAGTTTAAAAATGAGAGTTTGTAAGTTAATTCTAAATTCTAAACTCTAAATTAAGGCTTATTTTTCACTTTTAGATAGTTTGTGAACTGTATCTTAACTTTCAAACTTTGTATTTAGACACAAAAAAAAATTTAAAAAATAATTTTATTAAAAATTAAATAAAAAAAACCAGTCTGGTTCAATAGTCCGATTGACCTGTTTGAACGATTTTTACAAAATATGACGTTTTTCTCATTTTTTTGATTTTTTGTGAAAATCAGACTGGTTCACCGGCCGATCCGGTCCGATTTTTTAAACAGTGCCTATATCAACAAATAAAAATGATGGAATGAGAAATTTTAACTTTGAGGTGAGATTAAAATTTATAGAAGTTTATTATTTGTAAAAAAATAAAATAAAATATTAAATTTTAATAAAAATGGGTACTAGTTTGCTTCTTCTCATACTATAGTTTAAATAAATTGGTTTTAGGTGAGTTGTTTTGATAATAAAATGAGTGCCAACAAAGGGAATGCTTGGTTATGTTTCTTTATAACAAAGTTATTTTGGGAAAATATAATCAAATATATTCTCATTTTTTCTCTAAAATATTATTTTTGTTTTCCAAAATACTCTCTCATGTTCTTCATTATTCCCGAAACTTCATTTTTCAATATATGCATACATATATTATATATATTTTTTATTATTATTTTAACATTAAAAAAATCACTCATTTCCACTTTCACCCCAAAAATTCAATAAAAAAAAATATTGATTTGACTATTATAGTAAAAAATATCTTCCCCAAAATATAAATAAATATACAAAAGCTTTCCAAAATTAATTTTTAACTATTTTTCAAAATATAACAAAAAATTCATTACATTTCCTAACACAACTTTCATATTTTTTAATATCACTTTTAACATTTATTTTTTCAAAAGATATATTAAAATCACACAAAAAAATATAACCAAACATTGCCGAAGTATTTCCTAATTTATTTTATGAGACAATATTTAGAAGATCAAGAAAACATAAAAACTATAAAACTACATATAAATGAGTCAATTAATAATTAATTTAAATTCTTATATTAAAAAGGAGCGCTCACACAAACACAGATAGACATGATTATTTTTTTTAACCAGTAAATAATATATATCAATACATGTGTGTATATATATAAATTGCTACTATATTTTGAAATTTATCTTATGATGTGGTATTGGATATTAAAATGAATTATTTTATATTTTATATTTTTAATATCTGTATGCACTAGAAAAAAGGGTCACTGCATTAATAACTTTGCAATGTAAAATGTAAATAATGAAGTCCACAATTTTTTTGGCTTTAGAAATTTCTAGCAACGTAGATTTAGAGAATAAAATGTACAATTAAGTACGAAACATGTATTAAACTTTAAGGGTCAAAAACAGAATTTAAAAAAAAAAATTCTCGTATGAATCAATAAAAAAATAATTTAAATTATGTTAAGTCAATATATTAAAAATCTATTACTAATGTAACATAATTTTGATATTTTCATTTTTCAAACCCCTCTCATGAAAAAAAATTTCAAGATGAGAGACACGATTAATATTTCATAACATTATTTTAATAAGTTGTATATATATAATATTATTAATTTATTTTATTTTATGATATTATTCTATCCGCATCTAATAATTCATTATCCAATACATGACAAATGTGTAACAGTCTATTCATTCTTGAATATTTTTACTTTTAACCGGAAACAAAACTAAGGCGATAAGGGGGATCAGAGTAGGAACCCTTGTGAGTACTGAGAAACAAAGACGAAGGGGGATAGCAAAATTTAATGGGCTTCTCCATCTTTAGCAGGCAAGCTCCCAATTTCTGTGTATATAGTTATTCTTTATCTTTCAATTCTTTTCTTGATTGTAGTTCTGTCAATTTACGTGCACTTTTCTTGTTTGTGGGCACAGTCCGTGCTGCAATTATTGCACCGTGGGAGTGGGCTGGAAATCGTCGAGCTTGTTTGCACCTCTCAATTTTCGACCCACCAGCAGTTCCAATGGAGTTGTGTTCTCTCAAAGAAAAACCCACGAGTTCATTTCCCCTTGCGCTTCTGCTGCTTCTTCTTCTGGTATCTTGCTTGCCCACTTGCAATGCGTGTGTGTGTGTTTGTGTGTGAAATTTGTGTTCATTATAAGTGTTTTGAGATGGGTTAATGTTTAGAACTCAGGGATGCAATGTTTTGTCATGAATGCAGCTAACATCGTTTATGCTTCCACAGTTGAGAATGCGTCGGAATTTTCATTTTGTTGATTGTGTCCGGTTATATTGCGTAAAGCTCTAGAATTTTGCGTGCTCATCTTAAGACAAGAATTAATGTGGGAATTGGGAAAATAATGGGCTGCTGTCTTGATTTTACTATAGAGTATGCTGAGCATTACAACAGTGACTCTTAATAACTTCTGAGAAATTTCAGTACCAACCAAACAAGTTATGATAAGGGAGCTGCACTAAGTAGAGAAAAGGGGATTCAGTTATTTCCTTTTGTTGTCTTTCTTTGATTTTTGCTTATTACATGATCTTTGAGAACTTTTATGTATGTAGTAGCAGTTCTTTGAATCTATCGAGTTAGAGAATGTGTCACTGTTTAATCATTAAATAGATTCTCTGAGTCAGTTGTACTTTTTTTAATTAGCCCAAATAGAAGCAGATCCTCTTTTGGTCAAGGCTGCAAGAGGGCATCCGGTTAACCGACCTCCTGCGTGGATGATGCGTCAAGCAGGAAGGTATATGGCTGTTTATAGAAAGCTTGCAGAGAAATATCCGTCCTTCAGAGAGAGATCAGAGACGACTGATCTCATTGTGCAAATTTCTTTGCAGCCTTGGGAAGCTTTCCGACCTGATGGAGTTATTATTTTTTCTGACATACTTACTCCATTACCTGCATTTGGGGTTGCTTTTGACATAGAAGAGGTGCGGGGTCCTGTAATACAGTCTCCGATTCGTTTTGAAGAGGACTTGAAAGCATTGCGCCCAATTGACTTGGACAAACTACAATTTGTTGGAGAATCTCTTAGGATATTGCGGAGACAGGTTAGTCTTGCTTTACCACCTACCAGAGGACTTACGATGATATCTTTGTACTAGGATTCAAGCCTTGTCTAGGGATCTATTTTTATTATGAAAGAGCTGTTCCTAATTCTTTCCATTTTAGGTAGGGGAACAAGCTGCAGTTTTGGGCTTTGTGGGAGCTCCCTGGACGATTGCTACATATATAGTCGAAGGGGGGACAACTCGCACATATACAACGATAAAGAGTATGTGCTATAGAGCACCCCATTTGCTAAGGGCTCTTCTGTCCCATTTGTCAAAGGCAATTGCTGATTACATCATCTTCCAAGTGGAGTCTGGAGCTCATTGCATACAAATATTTGATTCATGGGGTGGCCAATTGCCACCTAGTATGTGGGACCAGTGGTCTAAGCCTTATATCAATGAGGTGACTTGCAATTTGCCTCTCTAATTCATGTTTTCTTTTCTTAAC
>JACGDI010005268.1:136701-160145 GCA_014898725.1 Jacaranda copaia | reverse complement strand
CCAAATTGACATTTTTTTTATATACATTAATAATTTTGACACATTCAATATGTGTTAAAAATTTTATATTAATAAAATAAATAAAATATTTGATTATTCTTTCCATATTTTTAATTTAATATTTTTAATTTTAATTTTTAAGAAAAATAAAAAAACTAAGATCAAATAAAATAATAGAAGAAAAAAGTAAATAATAGGGGAGGAAAAAATTAGAGAGAGGAAATAAAATAAAGAAAACTATGTTGTCACTACTAAGGTCCTCACACTTTATATATAGAGTATAGATTCAATATTAAAGAATCAAATGTTATAATGAAATTTATGTTATTTTGATCTACTATGTTTTATATTATGTGAAATTTTTATACTTTACATATATGCAAAATGTTTAAACTTTTTATATGAATTGAAAATCAAAGACATGAAGGTAAATCTTAGTTGTAATTCAAGTACTTTTCCATGATACAAAAATAAAGTGAAGAAATATAACACAACAATGTTGTTGTACTAATCAATTGGTAAAGTGAACTTTTCCATAGATTTTTATTCCTTGCTTCAATCAATTGGTTTAATTCTTACTATAAAGAAAAAGTAACAAAATGTGATCAGTGTAGCAATTATTTTTAAGTGTGTTAAATATCATATCTATTCCATAAATAATGCTATTTAATGAGTAAGTTCGTAAAGTAATAAGTTTGCACCATAGATATTACTTACAAAGTAATTAAGAGGATTGTTGGCTAAACTTATTTAAAGTATTTTTGAAGTGTTTGGATAAAAAAAAAATATTTGAACTTATATAATGTCGTAATGGCAATTTAATAATTACTATAATTAAAATTATAAGAGTTTATAAACATTTTAAAGATAAGTTATGAACTCCTTACTTATTTTAAAAGAATTTATAAGATCATAACATTCTATTTTATGAGTTTATAAGATCTTCGTCTAAAAAATTTATCTAATACTTTATAATACTTTATAAATCGAAAAGCATCTTATAGATATTTTAAATAATTTATAAGCTCATCCAAACACCTTTTAAATTCATTACCATGCTGCAAATAGACTCCACCTCTTCATAAAAAGCTACAAGTAAGAGTAATTTGTTATTCGTAAAGTAAAGATGTACAAAAAGAAATAGTGACAGTGGATTTATCCTATATGTGTGAATTCAAATCAAGCTAAATCTCACCATAAAATTTAAAGGGATGAAAGAGATTTATTCAAGAATGAAAAAGTACTATAATGATTTTAATTGAATTTTAGCGAAACAATATGTATAAGTGAGAAGTTAATTTCATAAATATTTATTGATTTTTTTATCCTAAAAAAATCAAAATTCATATTTATTGAAAAGTTAGTGAGAAGAAAAACCTTATATTAGAAGACAAAAAGACTTGCCATGAGATAAGTCAAACTTATTAATAAATTCAAAGACATTCATTGAATGCATCCTAACCATGTCCAAGGTTTCTTCTCTACAAATTTTGGACAGTATTCTAACATAACATAAACTATGCATTAATTTCTAATATTCCATTACCACTATATATGTGCATCTATTTAAAAACACACATGCATACACACCCTTGAATTGAACATGAAATCTTATTAGACCTTAATTATTTCTTTTGAAAATACTATATACAATATTATTTTTTTTAATTATTATTATTATAGGATAATAGCCATTGATGGACCATGCCCCACATATATTTTTTGTGATGATTGTGCATTTTCAAAAGTAAACATCTTTTAATGATCTGACATAAGTGTCTTTTAAGGTCTCCAATGTTAAAAATCCTATGATCAAATAAAAATAATTAATATGATCGCCATGGCCATGATCATAGCCATGCATGGCTCACTTCCAACATTAGATAATAATAATCACATCAAACAATTTCATTGAGTTGTGTTTGGCAGGATATGAAATTAAAAATTTTAAGTTCATAATAATGAATTCAGTGGCTTGTTTGGGTAGTTTGAATACCTTACAATGGATATTTTAAACTTTTGAACTTTCATTTTGATTTATTCTTCAAACCATGCATTATACTGAATTCAAAATCTTCCCAAATCCTTTTCAGAATATTGAAATCCTTTCATTCCAATTCATAATTTAAAGTGATTGTTTATGGTTTCTTATCCAAGAATTCACGTTATGAAAAATTATAATATTAGCAATAAAAAATTAAGCAATAATGTGAAATTAAATTATTGCTAATCATATATTAAATGATAATGATTCTTATTTTATCATTAATAATATATTTTAAGTGAAAATAATTCTGACTGGTTTTTACTTTGTCGTATCATTTGATATAGTATCTTAAATTATATCCTTTATTGAATTTTTATTAATGATTTATATAAATATGCTGCTAATTATCAGTGATAAAACTTAATACAATTCTTTTCCCAATTAAAGTTGTCAAATTAAGTCATTGTTGTGGTGAATAATTTTTTTAATATTTAATTTTTATAATTAATAATAATCTTTACAATATTAGTTATTGTTTTGTCATTTTTTTTTCTCTTGCAGTGTTAATTATATTAATTATTTCACGCACTTTCTTTATACATTTTTTGTTATGGGGAATTCTTTTTTTCCTACTTATAGATAAAACCCAAATCATATAATTTGCACAAAAAATTACTAAAGGAACTATAATGTATGCATGCAATATCATTTTATGCATTTGACAATTCCTATAATTCTTGAGAAAAATTTTACTCTCGATTTGCCTGGTAATCATGATTAATTGCTTAACATACAAGATGTACTCTATTTTCTTTTTATTGCATTTTAACCACTGACCATATTAAACCAAGCAAGCTTGTTCTTCAAATGAAATAACAAGTATGCTTTGTAGAAGACTCACATTTCTAAAATAATTAAATTTTGTATTTGATGGTGTTCAAAATTCGTCATGAAACTTGAAAGATTTTATTTTATAGAATATTATTCCGTCAAACATATGTAATTATTGGTGATTTTATTTTCATAAAAAGCATTTTTTAATGGGTAAAAATTAAAGAAACAACAACTTATAAATTACTTCAAAAATATATTGACTCCTTCAACATGCATGTAATAAGATTTAGTATTATAAGCATTGCTTAATTAATTACTAATTATGTGTCTGTAAAAAGATCGAGTGAGTACTCTAATTTTATAGGGAATAGTTGAAAAACCAACAATAATATTTTCTTCAGAAAAAATTAAAAACATAAAATTAGTTGTGATATTGCCAATACTATCTACTCTTTAGTGAATATTCAAACTTAACATACATAAGTGTAAAAGTGATGTCATTAAACAAATTAGTTAATCATTCAAAGATTAATATTCTTACATATATTTTATTATTTCTTTAACTTATTTAATTGAGTTTGAATTAAATTTCAAATTTATGTAACATGTTCAAGTTTTTTTATTATGATATCTACTAAAGATTTTTTTTTATATACACATGCGTCATAAATTTATAAATTTAAATTTTCAATTTTATATTTTATATGTGAAATTTATACCATAAAAAAACCTAAAGATGTGAAAGTATATACATTAACCTCAACCATAGAAACTTCGGTATAATGCCTACAAGCAACAGAACAGAAGGTTATAAAAGTGATTTACAACTACTTGTCAACTAAGATAAATCCAATCTTCCAAATGACAGTGCAGTTTTAGGTGTAGTTATATATAATATATGTGTGGGTGTATGTATATATATGTATATTCAATTCTCACACATATGAACAACAATTTCATTATAGGGGCAATTATTATATTATTAATTGGTCAAAATTTATATATATATATATATATATATTTTAATTTTGCTATAACTTTTTTTGATCTTACAGGAGGGAGAGACCCAATATTATACCAGCATCTCTTTTAGTTCTTCAATCATCTACATCATAAATCATATTATTTTGAATCGACTTTCGGATATTTAGGCGTGATTTGTGCTATGATTAGTATAGGCGTCCTGGAATTTATTATTTACACTTATCATATATTAATTTATTGTGGGCTTAAACATTGATATTCGTGGTATCCAAGGGCAAAATGCAAGAGGATGCACAATCAGGTGGTCAATTAGTCCAACAAAACTGCTTCAATACTTATATGAATCAAATTAAAAGTTCAAACCCTTGATACGTGCGCTCTTATGCATGTATAAATAAAAGAAATACAAATTAAAAGTGCATAACATAATTCACTAACATGTATGGAGAGATTTTAAGGGTGACTTTTTTGAAATCACGAATTCTTTTTTAATAAATCGAACAAATGCATCCGTATATATCATACATTATAATATAATTTAGAACAATCAACAACATAAAATATTAATTATTGATCAACAGTTTACGAATAATTAATATAAATTATTATTACTATAATAAAAATAGACTAGTAATGCCAACACGATCTGGTGGGATTCCAACCGATTTCCAGATTTATAAACTTGCTGGGCCATATTTTGACAAGAAGGGTAAGCCAATAATTCACCTCAAAGAATTCAAGTTATTTTAAAAAAAAATGAAGAAGAAGAAGAAGAAAAGAAAGAAAAAGAAAAAAGCTCGGATATTCATCCATAACTAATTAAAATGATAAGCAGCTGCATATATAAGTACAGAAAAGCCCATAAATTTGAGCTAAAATAATAATATTATGTATATAGAAATATATATATTAAATATCCAGCTCAGCTTCAACTATATATGTACAAGAGAAGAAATTGAAAAAGGGACTAAAATTAAATAAAATAAAATATAAAACTGTACATCACCATGCAGAATATATCATTCAGGTAAAATCTTTCTCAGAATGAAGACTCTGCCTCTGCATATGCTACATTAACATTTGATCAAGAACTCAAAAAAACACATCGAAAAACAGTTAATTATATAAAATTTTAACCGATCGTCAATTTTTGTAAATATTATAGTCTTTTCCTGTATGATTAAATTGAACCCTTTTTTTCTTTGTTTCTTTCATAGAAGAAAAAGGTATATATATATGTACGTACAGATATATATATATATATGCAGGACTTGTTCAAGAAGTGACACTGTTTTATAGACCAGATATGGTAACCGAATCCTGATCCTGATCTTGCATAGAGAAGAGACAAAAGGAAAATTAATGTTAATTTTTTTTGTAAGAAAAAGACATTTTTGATAGTTGAAAATGAAATACAAACATTTCCGAGGTGAAAACTAACTCATAGAGAGAAAAAATTATCGGACTCAGCCTGGCCTGCTAATGTATCTATTTCTTATACTATTCTTCCCCACCACTCTCTCTCCATATATATGTATGTATACATTAGCAATGAGATCACACTGAAAGGGGAGCACTCCATGGCAAGCACAAGATGGTGCAAAATCCCAAAAGACAAAAGATAATTGGACAAAAGTTAATTAAAATAAACATTTGGTTTGAGATATTATATTAAACTCACAGCCAAAAAAATCCCTTATTTACCTATATATTTTTTCTATTTTCTGAGGAATAATGGAGTCTGTCGTGTCGAAGCCGTGTCCGTATCCGTGTATCATTTTCAATGAAAAAAAGTACATGTATATTTATTTCCAAGAAATTAAAAGTATGCAAAACTAGGGTTTAAGAAGATAGTCGGGCTTAGGGTTCTTGAAGATGAAGACAAGAAAGATATCATTTTTCTAGTATTGATACTATAATTTAATTAAACCCACATGTATATGTAATGAATTACACCAAATAGTAATTTGGGTCTGCAAAAAAAAGTTGTAAAAATATTACATGTTTGAACAATAACTTGAAGATCGAAGGAAAAACATGAAATTAAGGTAAAATGAAGACACCCCACAAAATATATTTATATATATTATAGATACGTCGGAAAATTTTACCATTCAAAGATTTATAAATCAATCATCACATTCCAGAAGATTGAGGCTGATGGAAATTGGGCGGCGCCGACGGCGCCGCCGCCATCCCTTGATCACTAGCCTTCCTCTTCTTCTTCTTTTTCTTCTTATACGGTATCCCCCGCGCCTTCGCCTGAGAGTCCCTAACCTCCCTGAGATAGACTCTTATGGCGCCGTTGGCAAAAGGGTTAGTCTCCGGTGAGCCGCCGTTCTCCTCATAGGCGGCTCGCAGCCGGCCGATGAGGGCGTCGAGGCTGCCCCACGCCTGTCTTAGGGGACAACTGCAGGGCCCGGCGGGGTCGGGCTGCCCGAAGAACACGCAGCCTTGTATATGAACCTTAGTCTTGCCGAACTGGTCAAGGTACCGGAGGAAATCCAGGACATGGCTGTAGTTGCACTGGGGCAGCACCACCGGCGGCCGCTGGTTCCTCAAGTACTGCCCGAAGGTGTTCCAGTCGCGGCGTTTTTGGGACTCGTAGCGGCTGAGCTGAGCCGGCGGTGGTGGCGGCTGTGGGTGATGGACGGCTGTAGCTGCTGAAGCTGATCTTGATGACGATGATGATCCTTCTCCACCTGGATCATTGGACATCATATTTTTTTAGGCAGCTATTTTTGTTTTTTAAGAATTCTTGTGGTGAGAAATTATATATGTTAGAGAGGATGATATAGTATTGAGGGAATTAATTAATTTAATTTCAATAGTTTTGGGGTTGCAAATGAGGAGGAATTTGATTCAAGTGGGAAATCAAATCATGGGGTTATTGAGGAGACATGGTATGGGCCAATCAAAGTGCTTTAGTTCCCCCTCTTTTTCTTCCTTTAATGGTACTGATTGTATTACCTATGATGCTCTTTTTTTATGTGTGTATATATATATATATATATTTCATTTTTCTAAGAAGTTGGATCAGATCAGTATGATCAGAAGTAATACGTGTTGATAATGTCTTTCGAATCAATTTTTTCATAGCTTCATTTTATAATTCGAAAGTTTCTTATTTCGATCCCTAATCCTAATCAACAAATCATTTTTTGTATTTTAAAAGAATCATTTAATTCAATTTTAAGAAAATAAATAGAATTTCTCAATATTAAAGAATAGACCTCAATATATACGAGTTATTAACTTAGATTTGTAATCATTTGTTCATATTATTATATGTACCGTACATATTAATTAAGTGTATTCTATCGTCAATAAAATATTTTTTTAAATATATATTTAATACATTTAATATTTATTTATAGCATATAATAGAAAATAAAACATTGAGAATGTGAACTTATAAGTGAGTGGGGGTTGGGTTGGGATAACATCATTTGAAAGGCAATCACTATCAAGTATATATTAGCAAAGAAAATGAGACAATGGTTTATACCCTAGTGACTAGGTAAACAGGTTTAAAGTAACCTTAGTTAATTAAGGAGAAAGTGAGACAGCATAAAATCCCACTTTTTTTTTCTTGCCTACCTAGAGGTCATAGTGATATTGAAACTTGTCTCCCAAAGATATATGATTAGTTTTTGGGTTTTAATGCAATAGAATTTTGAATTAAGTTATCAATTTGCTCGAATAATTAATAATCTGTTACACGTCACTAATACTTACCATTACTGATAATTTCTTTTAGTACAAGAATGACTATATATATAGATAGATAGATACCTGCATGCAATATATATATATATATAGTTGTCTTTCATTTTAGAACATTCTTTGAATAATGAAGTGGGATTTGTAAGGGAAGTGGTGATTTTGAGTATTTGATTTGTCATTTGTTTTGTTTTGTACAAGGTTGTGTATATGGCCGAGAATGCCCTAATAAACATTATGGCTACAAGACAATGAATCATTAACTTGTAAGCAGCTGGCTAGTCCCATTAGATATAAATATAGATATAGATACACTCGTACAATATACTGATTTTGGAATTTCTTCCAATTATTTAATTGAACTTATTTTTTATTGTATAGTGAAAAATTGAATTATTTCTATTACTTATTCATTATAAATATTCTCTCATTTATTTTAAGACATTTAGTATTAGCTAACATGTATCGGCAATGTTTTGGATATGTTTTGCCAAAGTAAATTTATTTCGACTAAATATTTCCAAACATGCAACTTATTTTAATTTAGAGCCAATACTAAAGGCAAAATAATGACTGAAAACCACAATCATTACATATGCATATATCTATATATCATATTTTTTTATTTGATGTTATACATACATCAATACATATTGTTATACATCAAATAAAAAAATTGCTTAATTCATTAATTTTTACTCTTAGAACACGCCCCCCTCCCAACCCAAAAAAATGCATTAATTTGACCTTTATAATAAAAAATATCACTCTCAAAATATAAATAAATACACTAAAACTTTCCAAAATATCTTCTACTTATCCCCAAAGCATAAATAAAAATCCATATATCACATTTTCCAATTTCACTTTCACCTTTCCCAATTCCAATATCACAATTCATTTCTTCAAAACGTACAACCCAAAACTCTCCAAAACATTATTATAGCTTTTGGTTTTCTCTAATCTCGGAGTTTACAGCATCCAATCTAATTACACTTAAAGCAAGTTCCCATCTACGAACTTATCAAATCAACATCTCAACAAAATTATGTATTGAATTATATTTTACAGTCTCGATCGAGAATCCACATAATATCATTATTTTAATCTTATTTTCCCATCTAACATATTAATTCCACCATTTGCCTGTCAAATTATTGAGCAATTTAATTCCTAGACAAAGGGTAAGACATCTTTTTTCATAACATTAAATGATTTAGTTGACTCTAAAAAGATTTGCCTAAACAAATCAAAAGGAGAGAGGACTGGGTAAAAGCCGTAGCTATGAAGCACGATTTAATCCCTCAATCATATGGAGACACGTGGGCAACAGGAACAGATAATAGTGTGAATTCATACTAAATTTCAAGGTTGCAACATTAACAATAGTTGTAATTAACCAATAATATTATAATTAATGTCACAACAATCACTACCATATTCAACAGTAGTTTTGTTGATAATGCTTGACAATAATAATACCAATATTATCCAACTGTCTAATTGTGCCTTGCTAGTGATGTTTTTGTTGTCCCCCATCTGTTTTTTCTTTCTTTCTTATTACTTTTTAACTCTCCTCACTTATGTAGTTTGCATTGAAAACACGCGCGCGCGCGCACACACATATTCAATCTATATACTTCAACTTGTGCATTTTAGAGGGCAGTTTTGTCTCAGATATTAAGGTTCTTACATGAGTGGCTTCACCATGTCTTGTAAATTTTGTGACAATTAGAGGGAGTTTGACTAAATTTATTTAAAAGGTTTTATAATTTTTTATGTTTTATAAAATATTTTTAGAACTTATAAAATATTAGTAATGACAACTTTATAATTAATATGATTAAAATTAAGGAAATTTGTTAAGATTTTAAAAATAAATTGGGAATTCCTCAATTTTTTAAAAAGAGCTTACAAGCTCCTAACATCTTATTTTAGGAACTTATAATCTCTTATTCTAAAAAATTTCCAGACACTTTTTGACATCTCATAATTTCCGTAACATCTTATAAGATGTTTTGAGGTGCTTATAAACTTACCCAAACACCCTCTTAATTTGTTGTCACATAAAAATTTCATTTAAAAACTTAAATTGTTAGAAAAAAAAAAAAGAACATTAAATATTTAATACTCTAATATTGCCCTTCACGTGCAATTAGTATTTTCTTGTGAAAATTAATATATAAAACTCATTTTTTGTAACAACCCGTTTGATTTCATTTTCTAGTGAAAATGCATAGAGAAAAATTAGTTTAAAAAAAATATTTTTCAAAATAAGTTGTGTTTGGATGTGTTGTTTAAAAATGTAAGTTTATATAGTTGTGAAAATAAGATGTATTTAGATGTTGCGTGTTTTTTGTATTAAAGTTGTATAATTTTTGAATTTTATTGATGATGTGATGTATAATTGTTTGAAAAAATAATATTATAATTTGAATTTATAATATTTTTATTGTGAATATTTTTTGAAAAGTATTAGGAATGTAAAAGGTATATATATGTAATAATTGGAGTTGGAAAAGGTATGAAAATAGAGAGAGTGATGTGGATATACTACTAATCCAAGCTAAAGGTATCCATGAAGGTTGCCACAATTTCGATAGGGCTTGAAATCTCCATTGGGCCAAGCTAAACCCAAGAGGGAGCTAATCTAAGATGCACCTAAGAGCCGAGTGCACTCAACGAGAGGCTGAGCTAAACCCAAGAGGGAGCTGAGCCAAGATGCACCTAGGAGCCGAGATGCAATTAAGGGGAGGCCAAGCTAAACCCAAGAGAGAGTTGAGTTGTTTGAAACAATCAAGGGGATAGTCGAGCTGAATTCAAAGAAAGGGTCAAACTACATTATGATTTACTTCTATTTCAATAGTACAACGCACAACCAAAAAAGGAAGAACTGGGGGTACACATGGCTTCATATTATTAATTCTAATGTACATAAGTAGTTAGTAGCTTAATAGGTAGTTTTAATCTAGGTAGTGGGACTTATAGCCATACAAAAAGCCTTTTTGTATGAACAGTGTACACAGAACTTGAATTTTTAGTCAAGAGGAATATAGAAATTATTGAGATTTTGTTCTTTCAATTGATGCTTTATGGATTACTTATTTTTTTGGCATCAATTTGGCGCCATCTATGGGAAACAGATTAGGAGTCAAGATATGAGAATGAGGAATTCAAGAGACAACGGGGAGATAGGTATGAGAAAGATGTCGCATAATGAGCAAACGCCCATGACCGCCGTAGTCCCATCTTCAGTTGCCACAGCATCAATGATGGTTATAGAAGGAAGAGCTACCCCAGTATCTCCGATGGTGGGGCAAATGACCATAGAGCAGTTGGCTAACTTCTTGTGGTCAATGTTTGGTGTTATTGCCTCCACCTAGTCTACTGGAGCCATGCACGCAACCCCTCAGCCGATGTTGCCAGGCCCCACGATCATTCCCTACCTGCCAGGAATAGCGCATAATATTCCATTCCCTTCTGGTCTGATATTCTTCCCCTTGCCTCGAGGTTGGTTAACTCTGTACCTCCAACCAGGGCAACAATCACGCCTGTAGTACACACGCTTGTGGGTGGAACCCCTGCACATAGTCCCAAGGCAGCCTTTGTTTCAAAAGCAATCGCACAAGGCAAGGTGATAGCTGGACCACCTTTTCCCAATAATTCAAGATTGATTGTGGAAAGTCAAAAGGCAACAGTGGCACTAATAGGAGAAGCACCAGATGAGCCAAGAAAGGTAGAAGGCATTTGTGGTATGCCTAAGGAGATAGATATAGGAATCCCCATCCATTTAGCAGGAGATACAAAGGTGATAGTAGAAAGTCAGGTCTCGATGGGACATGATTTATATAGGAAACAAAAGCCCCAATCAGACTTAGTAGCAGAGATGAAGGAGATGAGCAGGGAGTTGGGAGATGAAGAAGAAGATGGAAGGAAAAATAGAAGAAGAGGTTAAGGCCTTACCGTTCGTTGAAGCCATGTTGCATGATTCATTTCCAAAGAATCACAAATCCTTCAATATGCCTAGGTTAAATGGGTACTCTTAACCTTAGTGATCATCTATGCAAGTTTGAGAATTTATCCCTACTATATCAATTCTCAGATGGAGTGAACTACAGAACTTTACTCACCACCTTAAAGAGGAACTGCTCAGAGGTGGTTTAGAAAATTGCCACCCCGATCTATTCATACATTTGATGAATTCACCCAAAAATTTCTACATCAGTTCACCAGTGACAAGTAGTACTGTAGGAGTGCACAAAGTTTGCTCTTATTTCGGCAATGAGAGGTTGAAAGACTAAGGAATTTTATTAGGCAGTTCACCATAGCTACTTTAGAGGTCCCATCAACCACTCTAGAATTGTTGAGCAGTACGTTTGCTCAAGGACTACGACTTAGCCCTTTCTTTTGATCTTTGAGCGAAAAACCTGCAAAAAGCTATGATGAACTCCTGCAGTGGGCAGAGAAGTACATTTATGAATAGGAGGATTATGAGGTGAAAGAGAAGAAGTTGAGAGAGAAAAAAAAATAGAAGAGAGGATCCTATCAACAAAAAACCTAAGCAGGAAGAGAGATTCAAAGCCACACCTGTACAATAGGTGAAGGATACGCTAGCGATGGGTCCCAAGATTAACTATTACACCCCTTTATGGCTACTGAGAAAATAGGTCATGTAAGCCATTGAACATCTCAACCTACTTCGATGGTCATGCTCCCATAAAGACCTGTCAGGACATCCCATATCAGACAAGTTTTACCTTTTTCACAATGAGTATGGTTACATGGTTGAAGAATACGATTACCTCCAAAATGAGTTGGAATAGCTAGTGTGAGACAGCAATTAGATAAATTTATGGATATAGCTGAAGCCGAGAATAAATACAGGTGCCCCGCATAAGTGCGGGAGGAGCAACAAAAAGCATGACAGCTTAATGGGGAGAAGGATACTAAAAATGGGATAGTCAAAAGGATAATCCATATGATTTTGGGAGGCCCAACCAAGGGAGACACCCATCGGGCTAAGAGGATTGGGCCCAAGCTGTAGCACACAAAAATATAGAAGTAGCATCCATCTCTAACATTAATGACATTTCAGTTATTCAGTTCGGACCAGATAACCTAAAAACCTTACATCTACCCCCACTAGAATGCTTTGGTTATTACAACTATGATAGCCAACTTCAAAGTGGCTCATATCTTTGCTGATAGTCGTAGCTCAGCCGATATCCTTTTCTATGACACTTTCCAACAAAAGGATCTAAAGAACCCCATGCTGGAGCTAGTAGAAATGTCACTTTTTGGATTCTTAGGAGATGCGGTTCAACCTAAGGATGAATTTCTTTGCTTATCTCTCTGGGGACAGGAATATATTGGAAGACTTGTATGGTAAATTTCTTGGTAGTTAATGCTCCTATATATAACGTGATTTTTGGCTAGCCCATATTGCAGCTCTTCAAGGTGGTAGCTTCCCCGTACCATATAAAGCTGAAGTATGCGGTGGGGTGAATAGTAGGAAAAGTAGTGGGAGACCAATATACTTTCTGAAAGTTTTACGTTGACGCAGTGAGAAAGGGATGTCAAGGATAATGAGGTCATTCACAAGCAGAGGCAAAACAGTTCGAACACACCTCTAGTTGCAAAAAGACAGCAAAAAATGGAGCTAGAGGGGGAGCTCTTATCTATAGAATTGGTCCTAGGAGATCCTAACTAGATCACATGAATAGGCTCCCACCTGGAGACGAACTTGAAGGTAGAACTAATTACTGCATTGAGAGACTATGTAGATGTTTTTACCTTTTCTGTCAAAGACGTTACAAGGATAAATCCAAGGATGGTCAAGCGCAAGCTTAATGTTGACTCGGCCATCAGACTAGTTAAATAGAAGAAAAGTATTTTGGCCCTAAGAAAGACTTCATAATTTAGTAGGAGGTAGAAAAGCTTATAGATGCGGGGCATATCGTGGAAATCTAGTTTCTAGAGTGGATCTTCAATGTGGTATTAGTACCGAAGCATGTGCACAAGTGGAAAGTGTGCATAGGCTTCAGGGATTTGAACAAAGCTTATCCGAAGGATTTCTATCCTCTGCCCAGAATCGACTTGTTCGTGGACTCCACTTTTGGGTGTGAGCTCCTTAGCATGATAGATACCTTGCAGGGATATCATTAAATTCCCCTCAACTCAGAGGATCGCAAGCAAGTAAGCTTCATCACATCTCAAGGAACTTACTGTTACCTGATCATACCTTTTGGTCTTAAGAGCACAGGGGCCATGTATCAAAGGCTAATAGATTAGATGTTTAAGCACCAGATCGTCCAAAATGTGGAAGTATATGTAGACGATATGTTGGTAAGGAATATGAGCCGAGCTAATCATGTAGGAGATCTAAATGCAACTTTCAAAACCCTACATAAATATGGGATAAAGCTAAACCTAAAGAAGTGAATGTTCGGAGTCAAAGGGGGCAAGTTCCTAGGTTATCTGGTAACAAAAAGGGGGATTGAGACCAACCCGGAGAAAATCCAAGCTATCTTGAAGATGAGCCCTCTTAGAACTATGAATGAGGTCCAAAGATTAGCAGGAAAGATAGTCGCTCTGAGCAGGTTTATATCTTGACCAACTGATAGAAGTTTGCTCTTTTTTGCTATATTACAAAAGGTGAAACAGTTTGAGTAAATGGAAAGAACATAGTGCACTTTTGAGGAGTTGAAGTCCTACCAAGCCGAGCTTCTTCTACTGATGAAGCCTGCTCCAGGAGAAACACTCTATTTATACTTAGCTGTTGATGAGCAAGCAACGAGCTTGGTGCTTGTAAAGGAGGAAGGAGCTAATCAAGAGCTAATGTATTATGTCAATAAGATTTTGCATGTTGCTAAGTTGAGATACCCAAAAATTAAAAAGATGGCATTAGCTCTAGTGGTTATGGCAAGAAGTTTAAGGCCCTATTTTTTATCTCATCCTATAGTTGTGCATACTAACCACCCTTTGAAATAGATTCTCAAGAAGGCTGATGTGGCAAGAAGATTCAAATGCGCTATGGAGTTGAGAGAATATAATATTAGCTACGCCCTTAAGAATGTCATAAAAGAGTAGGCCATAGCGAATTTTATTACGGATGCACCCATGGCAGGGGATGAAGGCCTGTGGCTGGTACATGTGGATGGATCTTCGAGATATGGGGAAAGTGGAGTTGGAATCATGGTCGTTGATCTAGAAGAGGAAGAGATGGAGTTTGCGGTAAAGTTTTATTTCAAAGCCTCAAATAATGAAGCAAAGTATGAGGCTATAATATGGGGTACCATACCGGCCATACAAAGTGGAGCCAGGCATGTCCAAATGTTCACCGATTCGCAATTGGTGGTGAAGTAAGTTAAAGAACGATATAAAGCCAAAGAAATTAGGATGAACAAATATTTGCAATTTGTGGATAAATTAAAACAGCAATTAGTTGTGCTTAGAATAACTCAAATCCCTCAGAAAGAAAATAGAAAGGCTGATTGTTTGGCCAAGATAGCTAGCTCTTTGATGGAATGCAACACCCGATGGATAATTATCCAAGAGTTGGACAAATGAAGTCTTGAAGGCAAAGTTTTCACTGTGGAAGAGGGTCAAGATTGAAGAACACCTATTATACAATATCTACAAGGAGATAACCTAGGGGCTTATCATAAGTTGCGTGCACGGGCGATAAGGTTCGCTATGGTGAATGAGTTGCTATACAATAGGGGATTTTTTCGGCCATTGCTATGATGTTTATCCCCTTAAAAAAGGGAGTACATCCTGAGAGAGATTCATGAAGGGTAACGTGGGAATCACCTAGGCGGGATAGCATTAACCTCTAAGGCTATCCAAACTAGATACTTTTGGCCTACTATCCAAATCGATGCAGAGGACTTGGTGAAAAAATACGACAAGTGCCAGAGGCACGCCCAAATAAGCCATGTGCCAACTGATCCATCGCACGAAATGAGTGCACCTTACCCTTTCGTGAAATGGGGAATGGATATTATGGGTCCTTTTCTCGTAGCAGCCAGGCAAAGAAAGTTTCTATTGGTGGCAATGGATTAATTTAACAAGTGGGTGGAGGTAGAACCACTCGCTAAAATAAGTGAGAATGAGGTACTCAAAGTTTTGTGCAAGAACATAGTGTGTCAATATGGCATCCCTTGTGAGTTGATCTTAGATAATGGAAGATAATTTCAAGGGGCCAAGGTACAAGCTTGGTATAAGGAGATGAAAATAACCCAATGCTTCAGTGTCATAGCTCATCCTTAAACCAATGAGCAAATAGAGGTTATTAATTGAGATCTATTGAAAAGTTTGAAGAAAAGATTGAACTAGGCTAGGGGTGGTTGGGTGGACAAACTTCCTAGCATGCTTTGGGCACACAAGACCACACCTAAAGTGTCAACCAAGAAAACACCCTTCAGTATGGTCTATGGTGTAAATGCGTTAATCCCAACCAAGGTGAGGCTAAAGTTGCATCAAGTATTGGCATATAATCCCAAGGAGAATGGGGAGTTGCTCAAAGCTTCACTAGATATGATTGAGGAAAAAAGGGAAAATGCATGTCTCAGGCTAGCTAAATATAAACAAAAGATGCAAACCATATTCAATAGGAGGGTCAAGCCTTGCAGTTTTCAGGTGGGAGATTAGGTGTTGAGAAGAGCAGATGTATTGGGGAATGTGGGAAAGTTGGAACCAAATTAGGAAGGACCCTATAGGGTGATCAAAGTGTTGAAGGGAGGAGCATACGAGCTAGAAACAATAGAAGGAAAGAGAGCAGCTCGCCCATGGAATGTGTAGAATTTGCAATATTTTTATATTTAATTTCTTTTTGTTGAAGTCTACATTGCTAGTCTTGTTTTACATTGGCTTTATTTTCATTAAAGATTAGTCTTGAGTCAATTTTGATTTCCTGTAAGTGATTTTGAAATTCAAAGTATTGTTATTCCCTAATGTTGACTCACCAAGTGGTGAATGTCAAATTAAAATCAGCTCGGCTAATCTAAATATAATGGATGAATGTCCATACGAAGATAGCAAAAGCCAAGTCAAAATCAGCTCGACTGATCTAAATGCAATGGACAAATGTCTAGACAAAGATGGTGAATGGCAAATCAAAATCAGCTTGGCTGATCTACATGCAAGTCCAAATGAAGATGGAGAATGCCAAATCAAAATCAGCTCGACTGACCTAAATGAAATGGACAATGTCCAAATGAAGTGCCAAATTAAAATCAGCTTAGTTGATCTAAATGCAATAGATGAATTTTCAAATAAAGATGAGTGCTAAATTAAAATCAACTTGGCTTATCTAAATGTAATGGATGAATGTCTAAATGAAGAGTGCCAAATTAAAATCAGCTCAGCTGATCTAATGCAGTGAATGAATATCCAAGGGTGAACGCCATGTTAAAAATCAATTCAACTATTATGAATGCAATAGACGGATGTCCAAGAGGTGAATGCCATGTCAGAATTAGATCAGCTGATCTAAATGTAATGGATGGATGTCCAAATGAATATAGAGATTTTCAGTCATCTGGGTGTGCATTAGCTCAGCCCGATATCGAGCCAAACTGAATATGAGTGATTTATCAATAACACAGCCAAATATTGAAAGGATAAGGCAGAACTCACTCCAAACTAAAAATTTCATTCGTTCTTTGCAAAAGTTATTGACAATTTTTTGGAAGCATAACTAAGGGCATACCAAGGCACCAAAAAAAAAAACTAATAGATTGGCCACCTAGTACTAAGTAAGTCCTAATTGCCAAGGAATGAAAAAGCAAAAAGATCTGCTGTAGCACTGGGACTAGTCACATTGGTTGGAGATATTGCAGTTGGTGCATTAGTCTGGCTCAAGGGCTCGGCCGCAATTGATTCCTTAGTCGCAATTGGAATCATGATCACTAGCGGTGGCTCAAATGCTGATGATAGCTCGGCAGGATCGCCTATATCTTCATCGGTGACGTCCTCTTCACTTTCTGAGTTTGAAGAGAGAGACTTTAGCCTATATAGAGGATCAACATTCTCATCCAACTGGCCCATTCGCAACATGCCCTTAGCCTCTAGCTGATCTACACTAGTGTTGATACCATGATGGTAATACTTCAGAGCTTTCTTCACCAGGATCTGTTTGAATTTATTACTCTTTAGAAACTTAGTTAGATGTGATCGTCAACAAGCTTTCAAGATGTTCTTCCCCTCCTTAGTAAATTGGAACACCTCAAAGAAGGAGTCCCTAGCCTTTTCTAGTGCTTTCTCCTATGGAGACATGAGCTCGAACCCCTTTATCTCAGACTTTGAAAGACTACTCATCAGCTCATCATGCTTCACCTGCAAAATTGAAAGTTGTTGCCTCAGTCCAACAAATTGGCTCATCTCTACTTGGAGCCTATCCAACTTGGCTTTCAATCTTTGATTGTTTGACTGCAACTGCTAATGCTCCCTTTCCTATCGAGCTAGAACACTCCCTACAAGGATGCTCACCTGGAAAAATAAAGGCAAAAATTAGGTCGGGCAATAACAAAAAAAAAATCCCATACTCTTAATTGGAATTACATACCTTTGAAATGTATGAGGCGAATTGGTTTCGAAGGCTATCAAAAGACATGGCATCAATCAGCTGCCAATCTGAAGTGATGGAGATTTCCGTAAGAAGTCCCTACCCAAGAAGTGGGTGGAATCCATCAAGACCGAGCTACCAACCATAAGATAGGTGTTAGGGCAGCTTTGGTGCAAGATTAGGGAGCTTGGCTCCTCAGGAATATTCTTATAAGCCAAAGTTGGTTCAGTAGGGGAAATAGCTAGTTTCTTGGGAGATAGAGCCTCCGGGGGAGAAGTTTGATATTTTTTAGTAAGCGCCTTGATAGGTGGCCTACAAGAAAAGCTAGCACCACTGTACCATTTTGGAGGGCGATTGTTCTTCTCTTGCCTAACTGATCAGTTGCCATAACTTACAAAAAAGCCTTGGTAGATATTCTCTCTAAAAAATAAAAATAAAAAAAAAAAAGAAAGGGAAAGGTCAGAAACATGATCACTCATACAGTGCCAATATAAAGGTAAAAACAAATACTAAAAGGTTTTGGAAGCTCCTTAACTTTAAGACTCAAAGCAAAGTGGTAAACGAAGCCCACTTTTTTCAAGAAGGTCAACTATAATTGACAACTATTTAGTCTGTCTAACAAGAACTACCAACCTAATGAAAACCTCCACTCCGGGCCAAGCTCTCAGAAGGCATCTGTTCTATCCATTTTTCAGGGAAACTCCATGGCTTAGGTGAGGTTATATATACATAATGCTCTTTACAATGCTTTACAGATGTTAGATACTTAGACAAAAAGTGTACATCTTCCCCAAATGTCAGGTAAAATAGCCCAGGACCTAGGGATTTGGGATAAAAAAAAATGAATGAAAAAGGGCAGTGATGGGCTTTATTTGTAAGTGTTTGCATTGGATGAGGAAGCCCATCATTAACCTAAAGGAGTTTGGGGTAAATTGATTAAGGAAAATGCCTAGCCCCCGTGAAACTAACTTAAACAGCTCAAGCAAAAAAAAGCGCAACCCGCCACACATCTGCTCAACATAAAAACACAGAAACCCTGATAGGGGATGGTGTGGCCAATCTGAAGACTTCAGTACTACTATGAGGTACTCATTTGAGACTCCCATGATTTCCCTCAACCTACAACTCTTATGCCTAGTCATCCTAGAAAAATAGGCTTCATAGTAAAGTAATCCCACCTCTACCATGCCCTGCTTAGTTTCCCTTATTATTTCTATAGGAATGCTAAGAACTGAGTCATCCGAATCGTTATCCCTGGCCAACTCAATAGACATTGTGGATTTAAAATTTTTACGAAGAAAATAAAATAGTGAAATTGCGAGGCGAAGAATTAGAAAGAACTTAGGTTCATTTTCTAAACAAAGAGGTGCAAAAGAATGTGGTAATGGAGCTTTTATGACTCGCGGCGAAGACAGCTACTCGAATGGCGGAATGTTGCTAACAGAAAGATAGAATAGAGAGAAATGAAGAGGAAGCATGGAAGGAAATGAAGAAAGAGGAAAGGGTTTGGTATTTATAAGAAGAGGTAAATGGCCCTTGAACTCCTAGTTTCAAACTCCATCATACGCATGTACCCTGAGATACGCGAGATAGGATGGCTCATTAATGCCATGGATAAGACAAGCAGACCTATGGAAAAGTAGATGGATGATGGATTCCCTTAGGAAAGGCTAAATAATGATGGATTCGCATGGAAGCCAACTTTGGGCGCTCATCATCTCGGCCCTAAAATTTATTGGAGATGATGGCAGGATGTCACCTCGGGCATAATCTCATCCCAGCGGCATTGTTTATCTTGGTTTCATAAGGTGGTGCATTTGACTTTGCACTCGAACATCACAAAACATTACCCTAGATTGCGATGCAAATCATTTTAGTAAAATGAGAATCACCCCCTCAAGCGTTTGGATAATTGGTCAACCTAATACACCTTTAGCTCAGACTCAATCATAGTTCAAACCTATTTGAACTAAAATTTTAGGGGGAGATGTGATGTAGATGTGCTGCTAGCCCAAGCTAAAGGTATCTATGAAGGTTGCCACAATTTCGGTAGGGCCTAAAATCTCCCTTGGGCCGAGTTAAACTCAAGAGAGAATCGAGTCGAGATGCACTTAAGGGGAGGTCGAGCTAAACTCAAGAGAGAGCTGAGTCATTTGATGTAATCAGAGGGATAGCCAAGCTGAATTCAAAAGAAAGGTCGAGCTGCATTATGATTTACGTTTACAACAGTAGTACAACACACAACCAAAAAAGAAGGAACCGGGGGTACACATGTCTTCTTATTATTAATTCTGATGTACATAAGTAGTAAGTGGCTTAGTGGGTAGTTTAATCTAGTTAGTGGGGCTTATGGCCATACAAAAAACCTTTTTGTATGAACAGTGTGCACATAACTTGAATTTTTAGTCGAGATGAATATAGAAATTATTGAGATTTTTGTTTTTTCAATTGGTGCTTTATAGATTACTTATTTTTCTGGCATCAGAGAGAATATAAAAAGTAATGATTTGATAATGAAAATACGTAAAAAAATGGTATAAAAATTAATAATTTTCTATTTTTATTTTGAGAGAAAAATGAAAATAGGGATTGAAAATGAAAACAAACGGCTGATTGGCAATGAAATTTAGGACTTCTTATTTTGTTTGACTCTAATACCTGAACGAAGAGACATTGCATATTTAATGCTTGTACATAGAAATAATGATGTTAAATTCTATGTTATACAAGTAGTCTTATTACATATACTGCGTCATCAAATTGATCAACAATTTGAGTACATATTGTATCTTTAATTAACTCTTGAAATGGAAAATGATGCGTTTTGATGTCTTTAACGGTTTTGTTAAGATTAACCTAATCATTTGCAATTGTGACGTTTATGTATATTCAACTTCAAGATTAACTTTGGAGTGTGCTCCAATGCACCCACAAAATTATTGTATGGATATGGGTGCAGACCATGTCTACAAAAGAGGCCCTTGAGTTCATAAAAAATATCTAAACAATTGAAGGATTCGAATATGATGGAGCAAATTATATTTAAATTTAATTTTATTGGACGATCCTCAATCTCAATCATCTAATTGTTGGATGTGCCACCATTCTATTGAGCCACATGGCATTATGTGATTGGACCATTTCAATTGGAGATATCTAAGAACTAAAGATATAAGTATTTTTTATTGTTATTTTTTCATACTTTAGTTTTGAAATTTCAATCGATAACTGATGTAAGTATCACAAGTATTAATTTGTTGAAATCCTCCGACAACCCTTTATTGTGTATTGTATTTAGGTCCAAAATCTGGCCCAACATCCTCCATGTTTGAAGGACTCGCTTGATCAACGAACATATGAATACAAATTAATTTGAATTTGACCTAAGTGGGTGATCCAAAGTCATGTATAAATTCATATGAAATTCAAATAAAATATAAATTCATATGGGATTCATGTGTCTTCTTTATTATTTTATTGATTGAGTCAAATTCAACCCTAAGACAGATCTTAGGTTTGTGGAACAGAATTCCTGAGAATTTTTTGTATGCATTTACCTAGAAAAATGTGAAGTCCTATTAGTTCCTTTTCTTTTTTCCTCGTTCTTAACATTAATATGATTGTCAAAAAAGTTTTAAGGGGAAGAAACAATTGGCTGGCTTACTCGTAACAAATACTGATAACTGGAAAATATATTATGCATTAAAGTGAATATCGTTGGTGTCTTGTGTGTGCTTGTATAAATAATATACGCATATAATTTTCGCACCTTTTATTTTTTATATGTTACAGTAATGACTTAATAACAACACAAATTAATATTTTAAATTATTACTATTGACAATTAATACAATACATATAATAATAAGCTAATTAAAATCATAAATATTATAATTAACATGATTTTTTATTTTGATAAAATATATCATTAATTATTAAGAACAACAATTTTTAGTACAAGTATCACAATTAAATTTATGATAATCATTATGGTAACAAAATGAATTTTTTATATCATTTAATATACATAATTAATAATTATTTTTACATTTTCGCTTAATATATTCGTCCTAATTTTCTTTTATCTCGTCATGCATCTACTCAATTTTTTGTGGTGTCTCTTGCAAGGATTTATGACTGCTCATGTCCAACAACCACCTAACTTTATTTGCCAAATTTCGCAAGTGAGGCACACTTAGTCCAAATAATTAACAAGATAAAGGTCCTCTTTCTCTAATGTTAAGTTTGAATCAAGGAAATTAATGAGAAAAAAGGAAAAAAAATAAATATTAAAATATTAAAACACATCATATAAAATATGAAGAATATTTTTCTTATCATTTTCTTCGTTAAAATCTTAAGTCCAAATATCGTAAGTTTCTTGTGTTTGAGAATTTTCAAAAGTCTTCATCAGCCAACGAGGGCCTTATTTAATTACAAAATTAAAGTGGGTTCAAATCTCATAAATGTATCAGGTCATTGTCCACCACTTTCATAATACTTGTAGTTTTTTGTGTGTTATTTAGTTAGAAATTATTTCAATTTTTGTTGTATGTATCTAAGGTGACATGTCAAAATAATGAAAATATCCGAAAAGATCAGCTTCTTAATATAGGTTGGATCTGACCTGACCTGACCTGACTAAATGGGATCCAACATGAAACAATCCATGACTTTGGTGGATTCCACATGTACAACGAGGATTTTGTCGTGTCTGTCATGTCATACAGGGAGATATTTGCCAAATATTGGTAAGTATAAATACTCAAGGTCACCACATATTAAAGATATTTAATATCCAAAATTTCTATATTTATCTCTCACCTTTTTCATTACTCGCCTTTTTTGTTTTCCTTTTCAACCTGCAAAATTTGATTTGAATGTCGGAAAATATTAGTTAGGATCCTCCAGTAATCCTAATGATTCCATTATATTTCTAGATTTGAGATTCTAATATTGTCACTCAATCTTTAGAATTAGACCCCAAGCTAGTAACACACGATTTGAGCGAAGGACAAATCCCTAACCCCATCAATATGTGACCGATTCATTCAAGAGAAAAAATTCTACCAAATTTCACTAATATCTCAATTTTCAAAAGTTTCTATCAACCAACAACACATAATTCAAATCAAAAAATTGAGATGGATTCGAATATAATAAAATGTGAGATTTTTTTGTCTACTTTCATAATATAGATAATTCTTTGTCTTTTTCTTAATTATAAATCGTTGCTAGTTGTTGCTGATTGTTACGTAGCAGTCGATTCACTTAAAATTACTAAAAAAGAATAAAAAGAAAAAAGTCCCATCAAATTTAACTAATATGTAGCACCCAGGAGGGGGGGGG
>JACGDI010005268.1:112469-136691 GCA_014898725.1 Jacaranda copaia | reverse complement strand
TTTGTTAGAAAGCCTTAATCAAGATAATGCTTCATTGATTGGACAATCAAAGGTAAATTTCAACACTCAACTGTTGATGAGTCCCCCACCAATTTTCCAATTATTCATTTCATTGCTCTTCACTTAATTTCTTTTCCAAATTTAGACATTTCTGACTCAAAATTTAATTTTTTTTTCTTATTGCTTTTATTGGAACTTATAATTTGAGCACAAATATTCCGTGTAATTTAGCGATTTTTTTTTTTAACTCATAAGCAGAAATCAAACTATCAATTTTAATTTTCAGATATACTAATGTGTAGTTGGGTTCCATCAGGGATTAAAAAAGATGAAATAAACAAAGAACAATTTTTTAATGGATTGCATATTTTTCGTTTTTCATTTCTTAATTTTTAAGCTATAAAAGTAAAAATATTTTTTATTAATGAAGCAATTAATTACAATTGTGAATATATCAATATTTAATTAAGTTGCAATTAATAGGTTAGAACAAATGCCCACATCAATTAGTAGAAAATTGCCGGATATTCGTATTTTCAGCTGATTAAAACCGAAATTTTATAATTTTTAAAAATTTAAAAATATAAAAACTTTGTCAATATGACATCGCCATTTAAATAAAAACTTTTCGTTTTTTGCTGAAATTCAAATTTAACCAAGACATTTGGGATCACCAAAATCTAAATCCATCGCCCAATGGGCTATTGGGCTGAGATTTTCTTTTGCATATATAATAAAGTCGTGTTCATATTGTTAAGCGTGACGAATATTTGATTAATTATTTAAAATAATTTTAAAAAATGATTATTGAACATTAACTATTCATTTTAAAAAAATACACAATTTTTAGGCTACATCACAAATAAATATAATTTTGATAATTTAATTGATAACTGAGGGATAGATGGACTTTTCAATTAAATAGAAAATAGGTCCAATAATTTTGGTTGTTATATTAAATTTTAGTGTTGGATTCTGTATTCATTACTTTTTAATTTTGTATAAATTCATCTTCGCATTATGGCCTTAATTATTGCAAAAGAAACATTTGATTAACTTAAAATATAATAGTATATACAACAAAATTTGGTTAAAACCGTAGACCAAACTAAAACTTTACTATTCGATTTTTGTCTCACTTAATGCTTGTGTGTGATTTGAGACTCAATTTTTATTAAAAAAAAAAAAAACTTCGATTTTCAACAATATGTTAGAAATGATATTTCTATTTATATGTCTCAAGTTAAATCACACACCAAACTATAATATTATGGTTTGATTTGATATGATTTATGAAATGACTTAATTTGGCCTGTGATGCTGCCCAAAAATGGAGTTAAAGTTCTTTTTGAAAATCAACAAATGAATTTTGATTTCTACTCTCAAAATGTGTTCGCGTAGAAATAGAATTTGAATTTGCAATTGATTGTTAGATATCTTTTTGACTTTGAAAATTGATATCGATATCGATTAGGTTATAAATGGGCTTTGACCCACTTAAATTCAGAGGGCCATTTTCTTATTTATTCATTTATTTAATTAGACCTCTTTTCATAGTTTATTTTTTATTTTTTATTCTTAAATTGTTATTTATTCATATTAGTTTGAAATTTTCTAAAAGGCAATTCATAGTATGGTTTGGTTTGGCCCAAAAACCGGACCAACCAAACCTTGCACTCCCACTTTTATACGTACATTTTCATACAAAGTAAATATGCCTTAGGAGTTTGTTTCAATTAAATAATTTTATAATTAAGAATTTTATGCCTATAATAACAAATTCTAATGTGGTCTGATAATCATTCAAGGTATCCAAGCCCGTTTGTTCAAGTCCAGTTATAACTAATCCCATTAATTTTTATAGACTTGGGCCTTGACTTGGCCCAATTTAGATAAAAGTTCTTTATTAAATTTTATTCGATTAGTCTTCTGAATTTCAATCAGATTGTATTGTGAGATTAAAACCTTCTGACCCAGGTTAAACGGTAAACAAAGTAATTTTAGAATGGCAGGCCAAGTTTCCTAGACCTTAAAGCTTTAAACCATGCAATGCTAGCAAAGTAAGGTTGGAGGCAACCAAAGGTGGAAGAGTCATTATGTGCGCGTGTGCTGAAGGTTGTTTAATGTACCAACTTGTTTTTTTCTTTTTTGGAAGCGAAGAAGTTGGGTTGGGCTCGTGCCCTTCGTTTACATGGAGGAGTCTGCCCAACTCAAGGGTAGGTTCTCAATAAGGGAGTCATCTATCGCATTGGCTTCGACTTGTCGGTGAAAATAGGGGATGACCCTTGGTTGCCTATCTCTTGGAATAGGAATGGTGTCACACCAAGAAGCAACAATATTTACGAAGAAGAATTTTGGATGGAAACTAAAAAAGCATCATACCGGAACTTAATTTCAAATAATTGGACGAGATTTGGGGTAGACCATTGATGCCCATCACTCCAAACAAAGTGTTGCCGCGTTGGGCCATCAGGGAGGCCCAAATATAGAATTGGGATGCGTGGAAAATGCCTTATAACAATAATCTTGGAAAGTTTCATAATTTCGTCATAAATGTTTTCCATTTTTTGAGTTATTTGATTTCATATTAATTTTTTCATACATACACAGACATATATAAATATAGGAAGGAAGCATGGGAGGCGGGGCACCTTCTCCCCCAAGTCTATATAAGATTATATTATATATTTTTAAAATTTACCTCTTTAAAAATAATAAAATTATTTTTCATATTTTTGAAAAATTTATTTTCTTCTCATGAATGATATCCATAATTTTGTCCATATACATTTGTGCACGTGCACATATAGCTAGTATTAATGAACCCAAGATTCCCATTTGAGTCGAAACATATAAATTGTCAATATTTTAATCTTAATTTATTATCACACTGACTTCTCATCAATACATGTTTTTTAAAATTTAGAGCTCAAAAAATGATTCAATTATGAAAATGAATTAAAAAAGAACAAATTTTGCAAATAAAATTTTCATATATTATGTTAATGTGGCAAGTAAATATAGCACGTGATCTTGCCGGTTGAAGCTAACATGGTTCATATCTGGTGTAGTGTGACTTAATTATTTGGTCAAATTAATATTAGAATAAAAACATTATTGTTATCATCAAAAGAAAACCATTTCTATAAGCTTGCAAAATGATGTAAGACTCCCAATTATTCTATAAATAAAGCCTTCATTGTTTGATGATGGGGAAGTTAATTTCCTAGCCCACAACTCATGACTCAAAGGGTGCAAAAGTATAAGATGATTTAATAAGCCATGCGTGCAATAATTGCAATAACCTATCATTATTTTTCCAAGTCAAGTGATCACCAAATTTTCTTCTACCTTAAATAAGGGTTTGGAAGAACTTCCACAAAGTAGAAAATCAATCCTTTTCAAATCAATATTTTTCTTATTATTCTTTGACTTATTTTACTTTTATTTTCGTCTACTATTACGTAACATGTACTGATGAGATGATATTTGAAAAGTCGAGTTATTTGAAATAATTTATAAGTTATTATTCTCTCTTATTCATTGAAGTACATTTTAAGGACAAAATCCTGCATTATGTATGTTGAAGGGACAATATCTCAAGGAGTTAAATTTTCTATATGGGCAACACGTTATTTGTAGGAGTGACCATGTACTCTTTTTTAAGTTTCTTGACTTGAGGACTCATGATGATATCAAATCTTACTCCACATCAAAATTAAAATTAGTTAAGATATTTGAAATAATTTGTGAGTTATTTCTCCTCTCTCATTCATTAGAATATCTTCTCATAATGATGGAAAAGATACATAAATATGTGTGGAATTTAATGAACCATATTACCTTGAATACGAGTTTTAGGGGTTTTTCACTTTTCTTTTTTTTTTTTGAATTTTTTTTTCGCCTTCGTCTGAAATTACTTACAAATTGAAGCAATTTCGAATTTACAATTTAAATGCAATGTTTCCCGTATAATGCAATGTATTCAATTAGGATTAGAAAAATCCTCTACATAGAATTTTCTCTCTATAATTCTACCTTTTGTGTTTCTTATCTATATAATTTTCTTTCTACATAACTAATGGAATCTGATTTTTATTTATATTGTATTTATAATTGGTAGTTGTTATGCAGGGCGGTTAGAGAAGTGGAGTTACAACCTCTCACTTGCCTACTTATTTAAATGGATCGATGAGTCAAATCGGGACACATGAACGATCCATTTTTCAATACATAAAAATAAAACTTCATATTATATGCATGTCGATAGGATAATATTTTATAAAATTAAATCTTCCATTTTTAAAAATATATTTGATCATTTGTGTATTTTGAATACGATGACAATCGTCATCATGGTTGATTTATAGAACGAGTGGTCATGATCCACTTAAAATGTTGTAAATATTTAAAGATTTGAGCTGCATTTTTACCTATAAATAAAAAATTGTACAATTTGTAGCGTAACAATAATCGTTTTATTTTAATCATTGTTCTTTTTTAAAAAAAATTATTATAACCAAACTCAAGAAATAATATAATTATTTCTATAAACCACTTCTAGAGATCAAAAATTTCAACCCTCTGTTCCATGCGCAGGCTTTGATAGACCTTAATTTTATGCTTGAGTCACGGCCACAGACTATTAAAAACCAACAGTCAACTCTTTCCTACCACCATTTGCGTAGAAATAATATTCGAATATAAATTTTTGAATATTCACTAAAATTCATTGTTGACATTTCACAAAAAATTTGACTATAAAAAGTATCTCTAGATAGTATTGTAGCAAATGTCAAAATATTTCGTCAACAAAACAATAAAGTCAATTTTACAATTAATTTTTTGATTTTTTTTTACCTTTTTAATGCATTTAATTATTTCAAATTTTTTTCATACATAAAAAGTACATAAGAAGTGTATTTTTCCTTGATTTATAAAGTTGCACTTTCGACTTTTTTCTTTTTAATATTCTTTGAATTATTTTGTTGTGCTATCTCACTTAACGTACATACAAGATTTAATTAATAATTATGTAAATAATTGTTTAACATTGAATTGAATGAGAGTCATAATATTGGAATGGACAAAGATAAATTTACTTATTTTTTCAATAAATAATACTCGTATTTCTCAAAATAATATTTATCTCAACTTTAACCCTTTTTTTAAATAATTATTCAAAATGCTCATTAATTTTGAAAAATTAAATCGAAGTTACATCAATTTTTTTCCAATGAAATAAAATAGACACAAATTAAGCAGTTATAAGATCTAATTTAATTTTATTGTTGAGAGTAAGCACGTCATACTGTCACAACTTCATACTATCAAATAAAAAATATTAAGAATAAAGTATATAATAAAATTTGTCAATTATCCAAATACAAAATAAAAAAAATAATATGTAAATATTATTGTTTAAAATGGCAATATTTATTTATTTATCATCAATATTTTACCTTTTTGTGGAAATCCCGAAAATAGGCCCGTACAACTTTAATAATGCGACGCCGACCACATAATTGAGTCCGCTTATCAATCGCCTTATCCGAAGATCTTACCTTTGAAAAGTTGTCCTCAAACTAAATGACCAATACCTAACTAATTAATGTTTTTTTTTTTTCGATTACTTAAAAAAGAAAAACTATTTATTATTTTTGTTTTCTCCAAGTTGCAAACCCAATAATTCCTATTATTTACTGCATACTTAATGGTGCGCACGCCACCACAATTTTTTAATTTAACTAGTGACTGTAGCCCATCGTATCTGCGTACATAAATTTAATTTATTATATTATTAATAATAATTATATTGATAAATAATAAAAAATATTTATTTTTTATATAGTGCAAATAAATAATAATAATATAATTTTAATAATAACCACATAAAATAATAGAAAACATTAAATATCAATTAACATAAACTCAAACATAGTAAATAAGTCCGACATCAAAAGTATGAAAAAATGGGATAAATACACGTGCCTGCATTTGCAATCATCTTTTTCATTATATTTTAATTATATTATGTGTATTTTACAATTTTATACGGAGGGAAGATATGTACTTTTAAAATTAAATTAAAAATTAAAAGCATAACTGGCATTTGAAATTTGATGTAAAATGAAGTAATTGCAGATGCTTCATCCCAATCACATAAAGTATCATTTTTTACGCTCACAGAATATTATATTTTGTGAAAATTAATTTTGTTATTAGTTTTAAATCATTATTTTAAGAAAATTTTATTTGAGATTCTGTATTCATTTTATTTTTTCTCGTGAACTCAAAATCCATCATTAATGATGGATTATTGTTACATTTTTTTTATTTTGTAACGGGTCGAAGTAGATATTATATATGTGTCTTACCATATATAAATTGTGAGGATTTTAGTAATTAATTTGATGTATTATTTCACATACTATTTTTTCAGTTGATGAAATTAACCACATTTTATAAGATAATATAATATATATTTTCTTCTTTTTATTCTCTCTACAATAATTTTTTGTCTCTATAATTATTTATACTCCTCTTTTTTCTACTATATTCATTATATTTTAATTCTTTTCTTATCCCAAGGTTTCAAATAAATGCACAAAAAACATTAAAAATTACAATAACATGTAAAAAATTAAATGAACATAATTATTTTATATTATTTAAATTTTAGCACACACATCAAACATTTTAATTTTCTTATTTTTCTTATTTTTCCTTTTTCTTCCACGACTCCCACTTTTGCCTCAACTCTCTCTGACTCTTAGTTTAATGTCTCTCTCCAACTCTCTCTTATCATAATATTTTTTTTCTCTCTCTCTATTAACTTATTTTAATTTGTTAATTTCTCACGTTATTTATTTATTTTTATTTCATTTCCTTTATGTAAATTTTAAAACACAAAAAAATGAATGTGCCTTTGCTTCCACACACTAATATAACTTCACTTTCTTAAATGGGGACAAAAGCAAAAGTTGGAAGACAAAAGTAAGAAATCGGACAAAGGACGAGGATTTGCAACAAGAAATTATGAGTGGACCATAGTATGGTACACACTCATCCTCCACTAATCCAAAGTGGAAAAATAGTAGCACTATCACATATTCACATCTACCACTCTACATATTAGCCACATATTTATATAAATGAAGTATGAAGTAAATCACATATACTCCTTTTCTTATATTTTTTTCCACCTACTTTAGTTCCCTATTAATGATAATGAAAAAGTAGGAAACACAAAGTAGTAAGTTTGACAAGGAAATAAGGAATATTTTTGAAAAAATAAATAATTTTTTAATATTATTAAGTTCATATCTTTTTAATTGAATCAGTTCAAAATGATTCAAGATCTAAACCTTCTTATCCCTTAAATTAAAAGGATTTTGACGGTCAAATCAAACTAAATTTTATTGATTAAATGACAATCATATATAAATAATCATATAACTCAAAATATATACAGGTAACCTTATTGTTAGATATTTTCAAACACATTATTATAATCAACACATTTACCATTCTCTAATTTTTTACAATCCTGCTCTACTTGACTCGACCAATCTTTCAGAATAAGGATCTTCATAAACTCAAAACAAAATCATTATAGTGTATCAAAACGTTGATTTGTGAATGAAAGTATTTTCTTAATATATAATTAATATAAAAAAATAAGATCTTACTATAAAAAAATAAATAAAATAAATAAAAAAGGCCCACTTAAGTAAAATATAGTTAAATATAAAAGGCTAGTAAGCTTAACAAATTAAATTCACTGGGATGGACACCCAACCTCAAATGGATTGAAGCCTATTAAGCATTTAGTCACTATAAATATCAACTTTTAAAGTCAAAATATATAAGAATAAAATAAAATCATTCTATAGAAAATCTCAAACTTTGATTCTATGTAAACTAAATTTGAGGAACAAAAGCCCATCTAATTTTACTGACTTTCGCAAAAGACCCTAACTCCATTTTCATATAATATCAATAATACAAATAAAACAACCCTCAATGAAACTCATTAAATATAGAAAATTATTGTTACTCATTTATGTAAGTCACTTACGCAACATGTTTTTTTCTTACTTATTTTTTAAAGTCACTTGTACTACTGTTTTTTCTCCACTTTTTTATAAGAGGATTATAGTTAATTTTTCAATTACCACCTATAGGATTCAACCCCAATTTACCATCAAGTTACCCATTTGTCTCAAATCACTTATACTACTTAACAAGTTATTCATATCATTAATATAATTGATACTACCGACCAACAATTTTAATGATTCTCATCTATAATTAAACTCAAGCTATGAAATTTTATGATTCGTAAGCAAAACAATATGTATTAAATTGACTAACCAAACTTAAGGAAAAATCTTCATTTTGAGAGAGAATAATTTGAAAATACAAATTCTTACAAGGTGTCGAAATTATAAATTTATAACAATCATGACTATTCGTATGAAGTACTAAATAGAAACCATCCCAAGGATTTAGAATCTTCCAAAATTAAAAAGATGACACAGTTTTATCTAAGGGTTTTGCATATCCCTTTGGTAGGGATCGAGGCATCTTGTTAAGACTGATTAGTGGTGTAGGTGTTATGGATCATGCTCCTTTTGGACTTCCTCTCCAAAAATATTAAACTTAGTTTGGACGAAGTAAAACATCTTGAAGAAATAGTTTTTTAATAAATATGATATTTTTATTGTGCTCATATCAATATTCTCCAACTACTTATATAATAAATTTATTAGTCAAATTTAACATTTTTTTTCCAAATTCTAATAAATTAATTTGATCATCCACAACGAAATTGCTATGCATGGCATGTCATTAACTTTTCTTTTCTTTTCTTTTTTTTTATCATACATCTGAATTTTTTGGAGGAACAAATAAATAAATAATAATTTATTTCAACAACCCTTTTATTTAATTTTTTTTAACTAATAAGCACAATTTTGTGATGAAGCGAAAAGACTAGACAATTTTTTTGTATTATTATTAATAATACTCATATTCATTATCAAATACAAAGGTTCAATCCGATGAAGTATTTATTCACCAAAAACACGTGATAAAAAAATACATTTTTATTTTTATAAGAATAAATGTCAATGGGTGTGAGAGAGAGGGATAGTTGCATATGCACTTGATGATAAATTTAGGTTTCATAAGCGAAAATGCAAAATTAACGCACAAAATTTTGTTTTATTTTTAGTTCTCATATGAAATTTTTATTCGAGAGCCATATAATTGACAAGAAGGCGAAGTAATAAATATAAGAAAGGGTTAAAGTCATTTTATTCACTTATATTATGGGATAGGTGTTAAATACCCTCGTATACTACCAAAATCTTTAAATATTTCTCTCAAACTCTTTCACTATTAGAAAAACATGTTTGGCTGATATAACACTGAAATTATCTTCCTTTTACATATATGATCATTGAAAAATTTTATATCCGAAATACCATTGTGAGTTATTATATAATTCTCAAGTTTTTTGTTTCAATTTTGTTATTGTCATTTTAGGATCTAAAGCATCATCAAACTCCTAATCCGACATAAACACTAAATCATTTCATTTTTTTTTCTAAAACAATATTAAACAACTCTATTTTAATACAGAACAATAAGATCAACAAAACAGAGGTTGCCTGTGCCAAAAAAACATATGGGACCATTATATGTATTTTTATTTCATAACTATTTGTCTAAAATTTTTCAAATATGCAGGATATAAAAAATTTATAATAATATGTAGGGTTTTGTTATATTTCACTTATAATTTATTATTACTTTGTAAAACTCTAATTGAATAGGCAAATTGAAAAAAATTCCAAATTTTGGGATTTCAAAGTTGAGACATAATAACCAATTAACTTTAGACAACTCATTAAAAATCAATTCGCTTGTTCCTTCACAGATAAGCACGTATCATTTAGTATTCACCATCAAATTTATATTGAATCTTTTTTAAAATTTTAGGATTATATTTTAGGGTTTTTCTTTGTGAGAGAGAAGAAAAATAAGTTGAATATATTTGTTTCTTTCTAGTGACGTTTTTTTTATGCCAATGATAGATATTTTTACATGGGGAAAAATGCCACATATCCCAATTTTTATGTTATTTGGTTATTTATATGATATTAAATTAATAATTTACCGTAGAATTTTAATATTGAAAGTTATTTTACTAACGATAAATGACTTTGAAAAGGTATTTGAAAATTTTGATAGTAAAGTAGCATAAATTGAATTTGACCCTGGAAGAAATAATAATAAAGCATCTTTTAAAGCATATTCTTTAGTTGTTGATCTTTGAAAGCTACTAATACGCAAAAAAGAAGAAGAAGAAGGAAAAGGTATCCATCAAAGAAAAGAGAGAAAGGGCATAAAATTGGCGTGGGGGTTCGGAGTTTGACTATGAAAAGTTCCTTAAATCTTCACAGGTCTGATAAAGCGTGCAATTGTACAAACTGTACCGTGTTTTTATGGCCTCCGGGTCCACGATTTTCTGTTTTCACTTCATAGTACACCGATTAAAATGCATGATTGAGCACATATGTATCTTTTTTTTTTTTTTTTTCTCTCTCTTCATTTTTTATGATTTAATTTTTTTGGCCCCTAATGTTGACAATCCCCACTAATAACGAATATTAATTAATTGGCTTTTCTAAAATATTGTTATTTTCAAACAAAAGAGTGGATAAAGTTTTTATATAATGAAAAAGAAAATAGGTTCAAGGATACTATAATTGTTCCACATTGAAAGATAAAAGATTCTAAATCAATTTATAAATTGTGTTCTTTTTACTTGTAGAAACATATTTTTTAAAAAGGATAAAACCCCTTTAAACTTTTCACATTACTTTACAAAATTTATGATAAATTTTGGCATCATCATATTATAATTATTTTGAATATAACACAAAAATATTAAAGGTAACACCTGGTTTTAATTTTGAGGAACATTTTCTTTTTTCACCATTAAAATGACAATTTTTTTATTTTTCAATCACTTCTAAGAATTGCATCGGACTTCTATAGGCAAAAAACCCACACTTCATGCTCAAAAAAGTTTAAAAAAAAAATTTAAGGGGAAAAAATGATCTTTATTGAATATACTTTTCTTAATTCCTCATATTAAATAAACATATCTTTTTATCTTAAAAAATATATTTCTTATATCAAAATATTAATTATTAATTATAATGTACTTTGAAACAGATAGGTGTTCTTAAAAAAACTATAATTTATTTTGGATTGATATATGGTGGTCTATTTTCATTGTTTTACCAAACAAAATTAAATAAGCAAATGGGCAAATTAACACATAATTAATATTTGTTCCCAAAAATAAATTCGATTTAGTTTTTCTTTTCCCCTTTTTTTATTTTTTTGGCCCCTTTTTCCCTGCTTGGTCTATATATAGAAATCCCGGGGAGTGTCCCTGGATCATAGCTCTCCTCCTCTTCTCTCCTCCTCGTTTCTGTGTCCACACTTTCTGATCCCCTTTCTTGTCCAAGAATCTCAGTAACCCAGATTCAGGTACACTATCATGAGCCCTCACAGTCAACTTTCAATTTCTGGGATTTAAAAGAAAAGTAGCAAAAAAATAAGACAAAAAAAAGAAGTCATTTTCAAAATGCGGTGTATTTGCATGTGAATTTTATGGCTTTGCACGAAAAGGCTGCGTTTTCTTTGGTTTCCGGATACTTTATGTACCTATCTAGTCAGTTTTCTTGTGGGTCATGATCAGAATTTGTGTTCGCATTTGATTGACTCAACAAAATCGTGATTTTTGCAGTGATATTGTGCTGGTTATTTTTTTCAGTTGGAGCCCACTTGTGGAAGTGTAGTTAGGGATAAAGTTGAAGGCTTGATTGATGGCTTCAAGAAATTTGGAGAAACTGGCATCCATTGATGCCCAGTTGAGGCTTTTGGTTCCTGGGAAAGTGTCTGAGGATGATAAGCTTGTTGAGTATGATGCCTTGCTTTTGGATCGATTTCTTGATATTCTTCAGGATTTGCATGGAGAGGATCTCAGGGAAACGGTGAGCATTTTTGCATTTCTCTTTTTTTGCCTCATGGGATTTGGGGATTGGATATGATTTTATGGGCTTCAATTGAGTATTGATTTGATTATATGATGTTAAAACTTTGATATTGATTTTTGAGCTATTTCAATTGATTCTTATTTCTGGGTTTGCTGGGTCGTGAAAATTTTGTTGCAATTCTGAATTTTGGGATGATTCATCCAGTTGAGAGTGCAAGAATCAAAGTCAAACCCTTCTGAATGGGATTGTTGGCAAAGATTGGATTTTTATGTTAGTTGCAAAGAGATAGTAACCAGCAAGGGGCCGGTGGAAATTACCTGGAATTCAAAATTTTGGCCCCTCACAGATTTTGAAACTACTATAATATATGAAGTGTAATATCTATCTGGTCCCCTAAGTCACAGAATTTTGGCTCTTCCCTGTTTCTGATTGATAAAATAGTATCCAAAGATGATTGTGATTTAGAACAGTTGGTTTCTCTGTAATCTGAAAGTGAAAGTGTTCTCTATTGGTGGATCATATTCTTCGTCACTAGTTTAACTGATCAGTATTTCTTGAAGTTTGAAAACTTCATTTCTGCTTAATTTCATTGATCTTTTAACAGGTGGAGTAATGGCGTCTTCTACTTTTTCTCTGTTAATGTAGGTGCAAGAATGCTATGAGCTTTCTGCAGAGTATGAAGGCAAGAATGATCCTAAAAAGTTAGAAGAGCTTGGAAATGTCCTGACAAGTTTGGATCCTGGGGACTCAATCGTTGTCGCCAAAGCTTTCTCTCACATGCTTAACTTGGCCAACTTGGCCGAGGAGGTTCAGATTGCTCATCGCCGGAGGAATAAAAAGAAAAAGGGAGATTATACTGATGAGAGCAATGCAACTACTGAATCGGATATAGAAGAGACTCTCAAGAGACTTGTGGTTGATTTGAAGAAGTCTCCTCAAGAAGTTTTTGATGCATTGAAGAATCAGACTGTCGATCTGGTCTTTACGGCTCATCCTACCCAGTCTATTAGAAGGTCTTTGCTTCAGAAGCATGGAAGGTTGGTGTTCTAATTATCATGTTATTAGTTTCTGTTATGTCTGTAATCAAATTTAACACCTTTTGATCTGACTAATTTTTTCCACACTTCTGCCTTGTTCAGGATTCGGAATTGCTTAGCTCAGTTATATGCCAAAGACATTACACCTGATGATAAACAGGAGCTCGACGAGGCTTTGCAGAGGGAGGTAAATTAACAGGGGACTATTAGATCATATGCATAAAGCAATTTGTTTTGTATACTTTCTGTTGAGTTTTCTTAAATTCTAAGCAGCTCTAGAGATTTCCTCAGTGGAAGCCACATGAGAAATCGTAAAAGGGCTCTTTCTGGAGTCCTCAAGTTTGGTTCTTAAACATCTATAGATATCAAAAACAAAGTTTGATCCTGAAGTGATCCATTTTTCTTAACAAATTTGAGTTCTTATTTTTTATTTGGTTAACATTATGTAACAAAAAGAGCTTATTTTAAATTCTTGCTTTATTTCTCTCATCTGTATTTTGCAGATTCAAGCTGCTTTTCGAACTGACGAAATCCGAAGGACTCCCCCTACTCCCCAAGATGAAATGAGGGCGGGGATGAGTTATTTTCATGAAACAATCTGGAAAGGTGTGCCGAAGTTCCTGCGCCGTGTTGATACAGCACTGAAGAATATCGGAATTAATGAACGCATTCCATATAATGCCCCTCTAATTCAATTTTCTTCTTGGATGGGTGGCGACCGTGATGGTATATTGCTTTAACCCTAGATAAATATGTATCTGTTTATGTAGTTTCTCAAACTAGTGACAGTTGATGGATTAAAAATTCAGAACATATAAAAAAATGTATGTTTAAATGTAATCTTATAATTTCCATGGAATGTTTCTTTCAGCATTCCTAGCTGTTTTATATTCATAGTGATTTCAAAGATAGAATAACATCTTTGTAAATTAATTGCAGGCAATCCTAGGGTAACTCCCGAGGTCACTCGGGATGTCTGCTTATTGGCCAGAATGATGGCTGCTAACTTATACTATTCCCAAATAGAGGATCTCATGTTTGAGGTATTCTATGATTAGTTTGATAAATTTGCATTAGAAATTTTGCCTCTTTTTTAGTTCTAAAGTCTTGCAATTGCAATGCAGCTGCTTTTCTTCTAACTCCATTGCCTTTTGCCAGTTGTCCATGTGGCGTTGCAGTGATGAGCTCCGTGTGCAAGCTGATGAATTCCACAGGTCTTCAAAGAGAGACGCAAAGCATTTCATAGGTGACCTCCAAATCTTGTTCTATTTGCAAATACTTTTCTCTATATTCTCTCTGAACCAGCTGTCTTCCTGCAAATACAAATTTTGCAAAAGCCAATGACACAATTTACGAACATTTACAAAGATTTGTTTTATCATATAATGATGTGTCCAATGCGCTCTCTCTCTTTCTATCTCTGTGAAGTTTAGAACATTGATTTCATTGTCATGCAGAATTTTGGAAAACAATTCCACCAAGCGAGCCCTACCGTGTCATTCTTGGTGATGTGAGGGATAAGCTGTATCAGACACGTGAGCGTTCTCGTCATTTATTAGCTCATGGAACGTCCGACATCCCAGAAGAGGCGACTTACACCGATGTTGAGCAAGTAATAATTTTGCCATTAAAATGTATAATTTATGACTGGTTGTTTGGTTTTCGGTCTATTACTAATGCAAGTAAAACATATCACTGAAATTGCAGGAATAGATGCATTTCTTTTTTTTTTTTTCCCGCATACTTTTTAATCAAATGCAAGCATCTGTTCGTTCTGTAATTTCTTTAAACTTTGATGTTTGTTAATATGAGTAAAGTAGCAAATACTTTGACTGGATATTATTTTTACCCTTGTTGTCTATATAGTCTACTGATCAGTTTTAATTTTCACAGTTCTTGGAGCCTCTTGAGCTCTGTTACAGATCTCTTTGTGCTTGTGGCGACCGGCCGATAGCTGATGGTAGCCTTCTTGATTTCCTAAGGCAAGTTTCCACTTTTGGGCTGTCACTTGTGAGACTCGACATACGGCAAGAATCAGACAGGCATACCGATGTCCTAGATGCCATAACCAAACACTTGGAGATTGGTTCATATCGAGACTGGTCTGAAGAGCGTAGGCAGGAATGGCTTCTATCTGAACTCAGCGGCAAACGACCCCTCTTTGGACCTGATCTGCCCAAAACTGAAGAAATTGCTGATGTTTTGGACACATTCCATGTCTTGGCCGAACTCCCATCTGATTGCTTTGGTGCATACATCATTTCAATGGCCACAGCACCGTCTGACGTGTTAGCAGTCGAGCTTCTACAACGTGAATGCCATGTGAAGCAGCCTTTAAGAGTTGTTCCACTTTTTGAGAAATTAGATGATCTAGAAGCTGCTCCTGCTGCTGTCGCACGCCTTTTCTCAATTGAGTGGTACAAAAGACGGATCAATGGTAAGCAAGAAGTAATGATTGGGTACTCAGATTCTGGTAAAGATGCTGGTCGTCTGTCGGCAGCCTGGCAATTGTACAAGGCTCAGGAGGAGCTTATCAAAGTTGCAAAGGAATATGGGGTGAAACTAACCATGTTCCATGGCCGAGGTGGAACTGTCGGAAGAGGAGGTGGCCCCACTCACCTAGCTATATTGTCTCAACCGCCGGAAACTATACACGGATCTCTACGGGTTACAGTTCAGGGAGAAGTTATCGAGCAATCATTTGGCGAAGAGCACTTATGCTTCAGAACACTCCAACGTTTTACTGCTGCTACTCTAGAACATGGAATGCATCCCCCCGTCGCCCCCAAACCAGAATGGCGGGCACTTTTGGACAAAATTGCTGTTGTTGCCACTGAGGAGTACCGTTCAATTGTCTTCAAAGAACCCCGCTTTGTTGAGTATTTTCGCCTTGTAAGTGACTTCAAATATTGAATATTGTTTATTCCTTTTCTCCAAGCAAATGAACTTCAGTTTGAATAACCAAATGTTTTTAAATCTTAGGCCACCCCGGAGCTAGAGTATGGTCGAATGAACATTGGCAGCCGTCCATCAAAACGGAAGCCTAGTGGGGGAATTGAATCACTTAGAGCCATTCCATGGATCTTTGCCTGGACACAGACCCGATTCCATCTCCCCGTTTGGCTAGGCTTTGGGGCAGCATTCAAATCTGCCATTCAAAAAGATGTTAAGAACCTCAAAATGCTGCAAGATATGTACAACAAATGGCCGTTCTTCAGAGTCACAATCGACTTAGTTGAGATGGTTTTCGCCAAGGGAGACCCTGGCATCGCTGCATTATATGACAAACTCCTAGTTTCGGAAGATTTGTGGTCGTTTGGCAAACGACTGAGGTCCAACTACGAGGAAACCAAGTCTCTTCTACTCCAGGTATGTCCTGTAAAACAGTTTTTCTCAATTTACATTGGAAATATTAAGAATGTCAAAAAATGTTTCGTCAACACAAGTTTGAGCGAAAATTATGTCTTATTTCCATAGATTGCTGGGCACAAGGATCTCCTGGAAGGGGACCCTTACTTGAAGCAACGACTTCGACTGCGTGAATCCTACATTACAACCTTGAATGTGAGCCAGGCGTATACTTTGAAGCGAATCCGTGACCCTAACTACCACGTAAAGCTGAGGCCTCATATTTCAAAGGAGTACATGGAATCCAAAGCTGCTGCTGAGCTTGTGAAGTTGAACCCTACAAGCGACTATGCCCCTGGATTGGAGGACACCCTTATACTGACTATGAAGGGTATTGCTGCTGGACTGCAGAACACCGGTTAAGGTTAATTATGTGTTGGCCATTTTCCCCATTTCCCTTTTATCTTCCGAGTGAAACTTCTTCCAAGAGTTTATCCAAATCCGATGTGATCAATTTGTTGTATCCCATGTTTGGGAAGAGCTGCCCTCCCCACCCCCTACCCCAATGATACCATAAGACTTGCATAAATGGTGAATCGGTCCTTTTATACGCTTTCTGCATGAAATAATCATGAAATAATATATCATTTCTGCTGTTTTCAAATTCTTTCCCTTCCCTTTTCTTTTTTTCCTTCTCTCCACACACATAAGCCCACTTAGGCCTCATTTGATGGGCGCAATGAGACTTTCTTCAGGGTTTTTGTAGCTGCTTATAGCAAGTTTGATACGCTTAGTCATGGTCATAACTTACCGCATATTTGATATTATGAATTATGGGCCTAGAGTAAATTTCTATTAGATTTGATGGAGCCCGCACTATAATTATGATCAAGGTCTAATTAAATTTCACTCTTTGTGGTGAGGTGACTGGTGAGATTAATAGTCTCATGCCAATATGCAAAATTATTGAGTTGTCGTCAATCTTTATTTGACGATGAAGTTAGTCTATAAAGGGCAACAAACTTTGGCACTTAGGGGCCAATTTTCAGAGCTTAGGCGCCAAGGACCTTAATATTTTCTAGTGATTGGTAACAAAATTAATCTTGCTCATTAAATAAATACAAGATTACAGGAATCATTTCAATTTCTTCTAATATATGACCGATTGATACCATATAAGACTATATAATCTTAGTAGTTTAAGAGTTTGTTAAGACTTAGATTTTAAACCTCATGTATAAAAATGTCTTGCTTTCTCTTGCTTTGATGCTTGTTGAAAGCTCAATCAACTGGGCTTCTGAATCCATTGTTGTAGCACGTTGCGCTTGGGCGTAAGACAGTTGCCCCCTCCCCCGTCCAACTCCTATCATGTCTTGACGAGATAATAATCAACAAGCCCCTGTTGAAACCCGTTCTCTTGATTTAAAGCCTGCATGATGTCACGGACTTATCTCCTACAAGTTGTTGTGCAATACTTAACTCCTCGTCCACCATTTGCAATACTAGCTAAATCAGCTTCATCCTATTGCAAATGTACAAGTGCTGTGTGTACTAAGTGAGTTAACTAAGCGTTAAGTATAAAAGAAATTTGAGAAATGAAATCAAAGATGCTCCTATTGCTTAGTTACTACTTGTTTACAACTTCTACATGGTTTCTATTTCACTCTACTTTTCTACTTCACCTACTTTGTTGTTTACAAATAAACTCTTACCTTATTTATACAAGCCACTCCCCTCAAATGGACAATGGAGATTTGTTCGATCCTACGGCCTATATTACAATTTTGGAATATTCCTTACTTTAGAATAGTCCAAAACATTCTCTAGAACTTTCTACACAAGTTCTACAACTTTCTATACAAGTTCTACAACTTTCAACATATATGTACAACTTTCTACAAGGTTCCAAAATCTTTTGAATCAACGTTAACCTCTTTCGTCCCGATTCCTTGCATGACTTCGACTGGGGCATGACAATGAGCTTTTCTACCTTTAAGAATCTTTACATCAGCATTGGCATTAGTGACTTCTTCATAATTTTGGCCTATCCATTCTGTGAACTCTAAGTTTGCCTTTTGTAGGCTTTGTCAAAGTGTTGATTAGACTCGTTTGGTTTCATTTTCATATCTTATTTTTACATTTTTTTATTTTTTAAAAATAAAATATATAATTTTTTATACATTTTCATTAAACATTATTTTTATTTTCAAAATATATTCTTCAATAACTTATATTTTTTTTTCTCTATTTTATTATCATCATCTCATCTATCTACAACTTACTAAACCTAACATAATTATTATATTTCCAATAATTTATCCAAACACAAACTCATTTTCACTAACTATTTTTTCAAAATTTAAAAATAATAAAAATAAAAAATAAAAATGAAAATAAAACCAAACGGAGCCAAATATTTAACCTTCAGTTTATTTCCATTTTGGCCCGTCGTTGCCTTTCCCAAGTGGAGTGCTGGTTTAACATAATGAATGCCTCAAGTGGTTGTTGGATATTCGATGGAATCTTACTTCGACCTCACTATGCAATAATAAGATTCAATAGCTTGATTGGATCCGTTTAGAGTAGTCTCTCATCCAATGATAAAGACTCAGTTGACGTTCGAGTGAAACTATAAATTTATCAAAATATTTTATAAAATATTTGAATATTTATAAAATGTTATAAAATATTTAGTGTGTGTGCATATATATATTTTATAAAAGAGTATATAAAATTTTTGGAATAAAATTTTAGAATCTTATAAATTTTTTTAAGAAAAGTAAATAGTTCAAAACTTATTTTTAAAATTAAAAAAAATCTCCTTTAGTGTTAACCATAATAATTATAAAATTTATCATTACTAATTAGGGTTGTGAATGAATCAGATTTTAATCCGGATCAGATCCAAAATTTAGAATTTTTATCTAATTAAAATATTCGATGGATCAAATATGATTATAAATATTCGTAATTCGAAATAAGTGGATCAGATATGAAATTAAACAATCTGATTCATTAAAAATTCAAATCCAAATTTTAATATTTTTTATTAAATGAATACTTATATATATAATATTAATAAAAAAATTAAAATAAAATTTATATATTATATTAATATAATATCTATATTAGCGTTTATATTATACTATTAATATTGAGTCTTTAATCTAAAAAATAAGAGGGATATTAATAAAATGTCGAATATAATAACATTAATAATTTATCTATACATTAATATAATATGAAATAAGAATTTACTATTCAAATATTTAACTTTTAGACTAATATGCAATAAAAAATTATTATAAATACAATATTTTTATAAAATTCAAAAGAAAAACAAAGAAAAAAATGTAAATTAGGTTGGATTTTTTAATCGAATTTTGAGTATATATCGGATTCAGATATAGTACTGAGTAACAAAAATTCTATCAGATTTTGGATCGAATTCGGATATGAATTTTGATAATCGAATTCAGATTTGAATATGGCAGATCCGATCCATATTTGACCCGTTGACAGCCCTATTACTAACATTTTATAAGTTTCAAAAACTTATTTTATCCAAATACTTTAAAAGTTTATTTATAAAATAAGATTTAATATTCTATAAATTTTAAAAATATTATATAAAATATAAGAGCTTATAAAACCTTTTAAATAAGTTTAACTAGCATCCTCTCAATTGCTCAATTAGACACAAACTATTGAAGTATTTGATTTTAAAATATGTTAATAATGAAGATGTAATTAATATGATTAAAGTTAAGAAATTTGTTATGCTTTCAAAATAGGTTAAGAAACTCCTTACCATTTTCAAAAGAACTTATGATATTCAAACATTTTATTTTGAAAACTTATAAAAAAAAAAATTCAAAAATTTTATGATACACTTATGACATTTTAAGTTTGTAAATATTTTATTAATATTTTGAGAATTTTGTAAAATCAGATACCCTTAATTCTTAAATTTGTTTAAATTATGTTATAAACTCGAGCTTATAAAATGTTTAGATTTCTAATTTCCTTTTAAAATTAAAATCCTTGAGATATTGGAGCTCCTAACCAATTCACGTTCGGGTCTTGGAGCCCGTCTGAGTACTTGCAGTTCCGCACAAACCCGACCCGCAGTCAACAACGGGTTGTAAAGAATTTAGAGGCTCCGACTGACATTTCCTCAGGCACAAGCAAAAGCATCAAAACTGAAAAAGAAAGGCAATTTTCTAAAGAGAGTAAAAGCAAATGGCTCTAACGACGAGGCAACGGCGGTCCTCTCCGACGGATCTCCACACGACGTCGTCTCCTTCACCGTATTCCAAGCTAGATAAGCCGGAAAATCCTTCCGGCGACGGCGACCGGGGATTGGGGTGGTTCCTGCCGTTGGTGTCGCTGGGAATGCTACGGTATATGAGCTCCTCATCAAACATAATACACGACTGCGATGAGGTCTACAATTACTGGGAGCCTCTCCATTTCCTTCTCTACAAGTCCGGCTTCCAGACCTGGGAATACAGGTTAACGCGAAGCCATCTCTCTTTGTTCTTGTATATTAAGTAACCGTTTGATTGGTTAGGTTTTTCTTATTTTCCTAATTGAATTTTCTGTGGATAAATTGTTTGCGGAAAAACTAAAGCGAAGGGATCAGATGATGCTTTTTAACTTGTAGAAGGTGTTTATAGATATTTTGTTCTTTTCAGGTGGTGAAATTTACTTTTGAATGTTTTATGTTGTGAATGACTGGTAGAACACTGTGAAAATCGAGTAGAAAAGATACGGAAAGTTGATTAGCAGGTGAAACGTTGTTAGCGTACTGATATCTTGCCGTTCATGTACACAAGCTTGTTACATAATCTGCAAAAAGTTATATTATTCAAGTGTTGTATGCACGAAGGGAATGAATTGTCATTTGTTTGTACAATTAATGTCATCGCATTAAAATGTTGCCATTTATCTATAAGTATGTTGCATGTTGAGCATCAGTATCCTCTTGAGGTTGGTTTGGAGAATTATATGCACAAAGTGGCTTTGCCCATATTTGAATTCACAACTTTGTGTAATTTAGATATTTGGAACTGTTTACTTGTATATACTTCATAAAGTTGTAACCAGTGATGTCCTTTGTAAGGCATTGCTAAGGTAGTTATCTAGTCATATGGTTTTTCTATTCTAGTTCTTGTCCTAGATTGTGGTCTGTATATTCGTATGTATGAATATGGCTTGTGGGATATGTATAAAATTGTGTCAATCATATTATCTCTAAAGGTTGGCATGCTTTTGATGTTAAATTCATAACAACATCACTTGTGTGCATAATGCAGCTCCCAGTTTGCACTGCGGTCATATCTATATATTCTTTTCCACAACATAGTTGGCTGGCCTGCTTCTTGGTGGTTTGGCGAAGAGAAAGTAAGATATTTCTCCATATTCACCTGCTTTAGTATTACCTTTAACTGGAGCCAAATCCGTTTTCTCATTTCTAAATCCTTTATTCTTTAAAATTTTAGGTGAGAGTCTTCTATGCCGTGAGAGTTTTTCTTGGTATTGTCTCTGTCATTGCAGACGCTGCCCTAGTTGTAGCACTTTCCAGGAGGTATGGAAAACGTCTTGCCTCATATACTCTCGCGATGTTATGCTTGGCCAGTGGCTGTTTCTTTGCTAGCACTAGTAAGTATGCCTTTGCTGAATAATTTTCTGTAGTTTTACTTTTACTCTTCATCATTTGCATATTTTGAGTTCTCCTGCACCTGCTTCTGAGAGGTGGAATAGCCGATCTTTTAAGTAGGAGTTCCAAATCTGAGTAGTTTAAAATAAATAGCTGCTGTTTGAGTTTTCAACCCAAAAGATGCACATGAGATTAGGGGTTGGGCCTGATTTCTCATTATGTTCTTCCTTTCAAAATCGTAACTTGTTGTATGGCTTTACATGCAGGTTTCCTGCCAAGTTCATTCTCTATGTATGCTATGTCTCTATCATCTGCACTTTTTCTTTTAGAGAAGCCTGCAGCTGCTGTTGTAATTGCTGCTACTGGAGTTATTCTCGGGTGGCCATTCTCAGTCTTGGCATTTCTTCCAGTTACAATTTTCTCCCTAGTTAGAAGGTTTAAACATGCATTTCTGTCCGGTGTGGTAACTTCTCTTGCTCTTTTGGTAAGTTAAATTTACCAACAACGCAAACATATGTAACTTTGAGGTTACATTACCCATTTAAATTCCTGTTAAAACCATGATTATATCCAATGCTGTGCAGATCTTTTGGATCCTTACATGATTTAATATTGCATTATATATGTTTATTTAATTCTCCAGGCACTATCGGTTGTTGTCGACTACTTCTACTACGGGAAGTGGACATCATCTGTTCTCAATTTATTGATATATAATGTATTAGGTGGTGGGGAGAGTCATTTGTATGGTACTGAGGGGCCATTGTTTTACCTGAAGAATGGCTTCAACAACTTCAACTTTTGTTTCATCCTTGCTCTACTTTTCATTGTAATCCTTCCCGTTGCAAAGAAGAAGTATGCTCCAGAGTTGTTGGTCATCATCTCACCCATCTACATCTGGCTAGCTTTTATGTCTTTGCAGCCCCACAAGGAAGAGAGGTAAAATTTATCCTTCCTCCTCTTTGACCCTGAACCTAAAACCTTCTCATTTATTTTCTCCAAATAACCTTTCCTAGGTTTCAACTTTATAATAACATCTTTAAACTTGATCTATGGTTTTTAGAAAAACTTTATGTCAGACTGACTTTGTCCTTAAAGCTTCTCATAGATTGAGAAGCATTGGTCAATATGTTTGTTGCCAAACTGTATTTTCACTTATTACCTTCTTGAAAACGGTATACATCTGTAAGTGTTTGGAACAGTACTCAACACCCATATTTTCTAAAGCAAAATGAGTTAAAGGATTTTATCTGGTTTCTAGATATGCTGTTATCAAACATGGAATATAATCAGGAAAGTGACAATCCGGTTGAACTTCCTGGGCATCCTTTGGTTTACCCATAGAAGAGAGAATGCATCTAGATTGAGTTTGTAAATGCATTATAGATGAAAATGGTTGGTAATTCTTGTTATCATCCTATCATTTTTGCAGATTCCTTTATCCCATATATCCACTTATTTGTGTTGCTGCTTCAGCTGTCATTGAGAGCTTTCCTGATTTATTTCGGGATAAGTACAATGCCCATGATACTTCTCTTCTTGTTGTGGTAAAACTCCCATATTAATAGAGTAATCTCTCATTGGCTCAATGCTTAATGTTTGCTGCTTAGAACTTACTTTTGCTTTGCCTGTGCAGATAGCAAAAGCCCTGCGACCAGTGGTTCTTGGACTCATTTTGTGTGCCTCCCATTCTAGGACGTTTTCCTTGATCAATGGTTACTCAGCTCCTCTGGAGATTTACAAGCATTTGGAACACCATGATGATGCAGGGGAAGGTAAGAAACTGTTTTTCACTTAAATCCTATTATGCTGATCTTAAAATGACAGTTACCAGTGTCTTATCATATTTCCCCTCTTCCAGTTGTCAAATCTCTATGCATATGCAACTGCGTACTGATGTCGAAAAATGATTGTAGAATTTGTTTATCCTCATTTTCCATGCCTTAAGTTCATAGGGTTTTACATTTTAAAAGCCGGGATTAGTTAATAAGTGCCTATTTTCTGATTTGAGGATCTGGGCTCAGAAACATGTACATGGAGAATGCCCACGTGGTGTTGTGCATAAATGTTTTATTGATGAAACCTCTTTAGCTAA
>JACGDI010005268.1:92232-107905 GCA_014898725.1 Jacaranda copaia | reverse complement strand
AAAAAAAAAAAAAGTTAATTTCTTTTTCCTATACTTTTTACTTTTTTTCTCAGCTGGAAATGGTAATGAGAAGTTTGTTAGCTATTTTCAGAAATTTATTTTTAGGTGTACCGTTCAATAATCGAAAAATAAAATTTATTTCAATGTTTTTATTGCTGTGATATTTGTGCGTTATTTTTATTTATTTATTTTTTGCAGTTATTTTACCGTAGGAAAAATATACCTCAAAAATAAGATAAATATAAAAAAGAAAGTTTAACAACTAATAAAGCTTTAATTGAATTATTATTCACAAAATTAATATGTTAATAAATTTAAAAATCAATTATTGTGATTATATAATAATTGAAATAATTATTTTAGCTTGCGGTGCAATTTTTATGATTAATTAATCCCCTTTCTTCCCTTTTCTATATATTTGTACATATTGTATAGTGTCCTTCCAGCTGAAAACTCCTTAAGATGGGGAAGGCCCCGTCTATTGTTTGGGGTCGAAGCTTTTGCAAGAAATAAGTTTTTTTATTATTATTATATATTTTAATATTATAATTAATGTGTCTATTTATTTAGTTTATTTTATTTTTGTGGTCTCAGTATTATTTTATTTAATAATAGTTTTATCAGCCTATTAATTTTTTATAATGGTCAAACTTTTTATCATTATATAAAAGGGATCATAACCTGCTTTGGGCACATAGTGTTGATGAGTTTTAAAATCTTTTTTATTATTCTCCTATAAAATTTTTTATGTTTTGGCAACGTGACTATAAACTAGTACCTAGTCTCATCGTGGTCGTATACATGAAATGAGACACTGCTGAGAACTAATGGAGTTTTATCTAGTATGAAAATACGTGAAAATAGTGATACCTTAAAAGCATTAGAAGAAATTAGGTACATTGAATAATTTTAATTATTTTCGCTTTTCCTTGATTTAAGTGAGAGGCTGAAGCGAATCATAAATTTTTAATAGTTCTATTTGCTTGATTGCTAATTTTAGGTTTTAAAATTGTTAGAGTTTATCTTTTATAAAAGAGAAAATATTTATATTGCATTGCATTGGAATGTTGGATTTAATTTTATAATATTTGACACTATATTTGCTATATCAAAAATTATGTGATAGGTCAATTTAATACTCGGAATTTCTTTTATTCAATCCCACAATCCCAAATTTGTTACAATTCAAGAATAACAGGGGAAAGAAAAAAAAAAAAGTTGATGATTGTTTGCTGTTTATATATCAAATAATATGGAAATTTTAATTCTAAATTTATTGAACATGATTAAAAATAAATATGAAATTTGTTTGATGACTATGATTATGTTCTTGTAACACGTCAAATTGTCCAAATTCTATTACAATGTGATTACATTTGAGAATTTAATTATATTATGCAGCCATAAAAGCATCATGTTGCATAACTGGTCGCATGCATGAACATATATAATTATTTAAAATAAATTATTATTTTTGTTTGATCATGTATCATTTCTTTAAATGCTTAATAGCATGAGTGTCTTCATTAATACTACTGCATGTGATATACCATTATATGTGTAAAGTTATATATATATTAAAATAAAAATTTATTAACCATTAATTGTCGTGCATATAATAACTGCCACGAGTTTCAATGCTAATGATGTTCACGGCTAGTCACTATGATATATAATGAACTTTTGTGTCATTTATATTCCATTAACTGGTTTAGTGAAACAAGGCATATTATTTTTAATAAAAATATTAAAAAAATTATTTAATTACATGACAACTGCACATGTCTCGACTTTATCTAGAGATTAAACAAATTAATTATAGTGACAAATTACGTTGTTGTTACCTATCTTTATTGTTTTAAGCTATTTTGAGATTCACTTAATTGTTGAGTGTTGGAATATGAAAAAGAATTAGAGCATTTATTTCAAATATAATTGCAAATGCTAAGCATAAACTTTTTAATATAATTCTTTCAATAGATTCTGCTGTAATCCACTAAATTATATTAGCTAGCCCACTGCATGAGCTAGTTAGTATATAGCTGTTGCAATCTGTGGTGAATGTGGGGGTGGAAAACAGAGAACGTGAGAGTGGAAATTTTTTATTTAGTTTGCAAATAACATTTAAAATTTATCTAGCTTCTTTATTAACCCCATGAGTTATATTTAATATTCTTTAATTGTGTGAAAGTTTGAAAATATGAGAATAAGAGTATTACTTCTTTTCCTCTTTACTTTTCCAATTGCAAGGGAAATGTTGGGGGGATTTAGAAATTATCCAAAAATATATTATTTCCTCGAGTTTTTAAGTGTGCAGGAAATGCATTACAAATAGTTGGGAGATGGACAAAACCAAAACAATGTAGTCCTATAAGAAAAATTGGACTTGAGAAGATCTAAAGAATTTGTGGTGATATTTTGATTTATTTTTCAATTGAATCATATATTGTTTGTGAATAATTGTTTTGTAAAGCAGGTGCACTTGCATGAGATGAGGAGTGACAAGAAAAAACAATAACAACAACAACAACAATAATAATAATATGGTATTACATTTCATGAGATAGAAAAATTGCCTCAGGGGAATAGGGCAAAAGCTAGATCCTTAATCATTGAGGGGGATGGGCTAAGCCCATAAGAAAGTCACCTTCAAGGGTAACCCAACCTTTGTGATTGAAAACCCTATGAAGAAGGTTTATGGGTAGAAACAACTTGTACTGCGTGACTTGAGTTCTAATTTTAAGGAGAGTATATATGAGATGTCTCCTTCCCATCTCTAGGTTGGGCTTTGACCTTTAATGAGATCAAAGCAGGGTTTTCGCAATGTATAGGTCACACATACCTTTAGAATGTTCATCTAAGTGAGAGTTACCATGAGTTGTGGCTATAGGTTTGGGCTAACCCTAGAAACCTCACAAGAATCAAAATTAAGCGCAAAGCCATTAACACGCTAACCCACTATAACCATGTCCTAAAGCCAATATCGTGTGTGCATATGGCTCCCTCAAACGGATATTGAGAATGTTAGGTGTATGTTCAAGCCCAAAAGGCACGTGCACCGATTGGAAAGTATAGGTTTCCATCACGTTTCTTTAATATATTAAATTTCAAAAACTTTATATCTTGTAGGGGATTGTTAGAAATAAACTTTAAAATTTCTTCAATTTATTTTATTTCCAACAATATCATTTTATTATGTGTTTTAATATCATAACAATGTGCTTATTTATTTGGCTTATTTTATATTTATGGCCTCAATATCATTTTATTTAATAGAATTTTGACAATTTATTTTATAATTATTAGGTCTAATTATAATTGAATTTATGGTATTTTTATGATGGTTTTATTGGCCAATTAATTCTTTCTAATGGTCAAACTTTTTGCCTTTACAATCTACTTTGGGCGTATAAAGTTAATAAGTTTGAGAGTTTTCCTCATTATTCTCCCACAAGAGTTTGTGTGTTTTAACACCATGACTATGGACTAAGAGTGTCAACGGGGTGGGGACAGGGATAGGCCCCCCCGCCCCCACCTCGGCGGCAAGTACCCATCCCCGCTTCCCCGTGGGAAGACAAGCACCCATGGATACCCACGAAATAAAAAATTTTAGAAATTAAAAAATACTAAATTTTTTTCATAATGTAAATTACTTCCAAAATTAAACGATTGTCAAGCATAAATACATAATGTCATAACACACGATATTTAATTATATTTTACAACATATGTTTTGACATATATTTTTATATGTGCATTTATATATATATATATGTGTGTATTTAATTATATATATTAATATAGTTATATTTATATATAAATATAATAATAATTTAATTATTTAAATGGATAATGGGTACCCATAGGGATGGGTATTTTTGCTATGGACTGATTATTAGTCTCCTCGTTGTTGTACACATGGAATAAAGCACAGCTAAGTGTTAATGAGATTTTATCTTGAAGTCATTATTAGCCCCAAGTACCTGTACGAAGAGAAGTAATCATAACTTTAAAACAGCGATAAGTGTTGTGATTTTTCATTAATCCATCTTCATTTTCTTCAAGCTTTCTTTCCAATTTGGTTTATTGCTTCTAACTTATAGTTATATTGAGTTATGAGTATAACGATTATTTTATTATATTCTCATGATATTAACAAAAATCACACAATATCCACAACAACTTTATCAAGCAAACCTTAAGCAAAATCTAATTCAATCTTTCAGTTTACTTAGGGCACATTTGATTGCTACTATTAGGTTTAGATAAATGACCATAATTTATCTTAATTGCTTGTTTGATATGAGACATTAGAGAAGCGGACTGGCCCATTTTTTGGTGCCAGCAGGCTACTATAGCCGCCAACAAGGAAGATTGTAATGGTACCATAAGGTGCAATTGTGTACTCAACCCCTTCCCCCCTCCCCCTCCTCTCTCCCCCGCCTAAAATAAAAAATTGTCCCCTCAATTGCCCTCCTTTTCTATCATTCCAAATGTGTCCTATGATTTTATGCTACTAAAAAATTCCCAAATCAGAAACAGAATAAGGGCAATGTTGCCATTTATCCATATAATCCTACGCGCCAAACATGCATTAGAGATTATGATAAATTATAATAGCACCGAATTATAAAAGTAATAATTCAAATCAAATAAACTAATATATTATTTAATCTCATCTTCTCTTCTTCTATTCAAATTTTCACTATTATTTACATATTAAATCAAACATGCCCTTAAATTTTAAGAGAACTAATAAAGGTAGAACTGTCCGTTTGTCAGAACAATTTTTTATTTTTTTTATATCTAAGTTAGTATAAATGCAAAACTTGAAAATAAATTGGCAAAGAGCACAACAATTAAAATATATCTTTTTTTTTCTGATGGTACTTTTGAGTTATTTATGATGTAGTGTCATTTGACCCTATAAAAAAAGGAAATGATTAGATTGAGGAGTTATTTGTCCATTTGTAAATGCTATAGGGACAATCATGTAATTTCAAACATAACACCCACATCAAATAATCCAATTTATTTATGATAAAGACATGAATGATATTTTTGCATCACTACGCTTCTATGCCTTCCCATTTGGACCAATTGACAAGTGGACATCTTACCAAAGGAGTAATTCTCAAGAGCAATGCATCAACAAATAACTTCCATAAAAGCTTCCAAGAGCAAACAATTATCCCGTGATGTCTGGGTTTTTTTTTTTAAAAAATAAAATTTAAAAGTCATGTTCGAGTTATATTATGTGCTGCAAATTTTAAGAACATTATGTCGTATTATCAAATCTGTACATTCATAACCTGAAAAACAGTGTCTGTCCACTCACGTTGTACTATATAAACATATATATGAATAATTGAATATTTATATATATATATATAATAATTGCCAAAAAATTTGTGCTGTGTTAAAGAAATCATTAAAAAAAAACAAAATATATAAAGAAAAAAGACAAAAGTCATCGAAAAATTTTACAAGCCAAAAATCAAACCAAAGAAAAATCACATTAGAAATTAAAAATTGCCATTTTTGTTTCATTTATGTTTATGACATCAGAGGTTGAACAACTTGAACCTCAATGATGTCACCACTTTGATGCATTTACCAATATTTGGCATTGCACGTTATTTATTGAGCCCTGTCCTTATTTTTCCATTAGAAATGGAACAAACTTTTACACCTAAACTATGTATATTTTACAAATAGGGGTCTTCGTTAGAGAACAATATAACTTATAACTTAAATAAATATGGTTGAATGTTTATTTTAAAATTGATTTATGTATAAATATTTTTGAGTAACATATATTAAAAAATAAAATGGGTCGTACTATCTTTTAATCCACAATTAAACTAACAATTCGTAGAACTAATGAAAACTGAGGCATGCATTAGCATTACCCGTTGAACTAACATATATAATTAGAAATATCTATTCCATATGCCACATGACCAACACCAAGCAATATTTAGTCATTGAGCTTCAAGAATATAATCAAAATTTTGTGTTTGCTACAACATGAAAAGGTTAACAAACTATAGAATTATGTTATATGAAATGTAAAATACAAGATAAATGATGCAATTTCATCACTTCTATTGTCATGAGTTTATGATTTCATATTTAATTTTATTTTTTAAAATTTTTATGCGAATAAATGGTAAATATTCAAGTGTCTCATATTTAAATTATGCAAAAGTCTTTTTTGCTGTTGAATCCATGACGAGCTTGACATGACCCAATCATCCATGTGACCAATTTGCTTGATATCCATTAAATTGAACCATAGTGAATACATTAGTAAGGTCAGCTTAAGTTTATATAAGTTAAGTTTGACTTAACTCATGACCCATCGGGTGATGTACCCTTTAAATTGAACCATAGCGAATGCCCAAGTAAGACCACACCAATCAAAATTCACTCGCTAAGTGGCATTACCTTACACCTGAACATGTATCACGTGCACCATAACTATGCCTTATATTTCCTATCAAATATTTATTCCTCAGTTCCTCACAAATTAACTTGAGTGTTCAAAAATTTTCATTGGGCAACCCAATAAATCAATGTTTTGTGGTTTCAGGATTTTTAAGAATGAAATGGATCATTTGTAACCCAAATGTCCAGTCGTGTGACTAGGAGAATATTTTCCTAGCTTATATTAGTTTCTTTAAAAATAAATTCTATTAGAAAATAAAGTAAATTGAACAAAGAAATGCATGATAGGTAATTTTCACAAGTGATAGACAAAGGCTTTTTGTTTAAAATTTAATTAAATTTTTGTTGACTAATCAATGGAATCAATAATATTCTAAATAAAAAGATTCGAATTTTAGTAAGGCGTGCACGCCCATTAATAATGGGATTTAGGTAAACTATGCACATTATGATTTATTTTTAATAACCATATGATCTAAAAAAAAATTCATGATTTGTTTCAAGGTGGAATCTACAATATCACAATAAACAAATCCCCAATTTGCAATACCAAAGCATTTCCACTTTCACAATTAGGCTGCCACTAGCTAATTACTATTTTAAATATTTTCAATTTCTTAAAAAGAAAATGCCATCAAAGCTTTCGCTCAATTGGACCATTTCCCATTTTTGTAGTGAGAGAAGACACAGAAAAACCCATCTGTTAGCGTAAACTCTCCGACTAGAAGAGCGAGGACAGAGGAAAAAGCTTTGCAAATTCAATCCAATGGCCAACAGCAATTTGCCGCGCAGAATTATCAAGGTATAATCCCGATCTTTGCATTGTACTCTCGATCCCTCTTTTAGTTAAGCTATAAACCCTAGATTTTGAAATTTTGGGTTTGAATTTATTGGTTTTGTTTATTGTGGCTCCTGTTTCTGTTGATCATCTGATTCATGGAATTTTTTCTTTTCTTTTCTTTTCTTCGCTTAATAGGAGACGCAGCGTCTTCTGAGCGAACCAGGTAAATGTTTCAATTCCTTTTCATGCATCATTTAAAAGTAAACTATATTTGAGATGTAAATTGACGAGTTAAAATTTAGGAAAATCTCAATGGTTTACTTTTACAAGTGCATATGCAGTATTCCTAAAATATGCAAATTTTATTTGGCTTGTCTGTTTGAGAGATTCAATGTTGAGATTTCATTAAAGTGTTCGCCTGTATCTTTGTTTCTCTCTCTCCTTTTTTTTTTTTAAAACCCTGGTGTTGTTTTTAATTTCTCTCACTCGGATGCGAATGAACCTTATTTTCAGAAGTTACAGAAACTGTGCAAGTGATGAAAAAACTAAAATCCAAAACTTTCTAAAACTGTTCAAAACAAAATATTGCCCATCCAAGATCACTCTCTTTTTGCATTTCTTTATGAAAATCAAAACTATCTCTCGTTTTCCTTCTCTTAAATACAATAGCAAAATTCCAACATAATAACGGACATGAACTTCTTCTTCTTCTGTTTTTTTCCCCACTTGTACCCGTATGTCTGCAAATCTATTGCCTATTACATAAATACAAGTGCTTGAATGTGTACTGTAAAATTATATATATATATATATAGTAAATTGTGTTTAAGTCATGTTGTAACCTCAAAATTTTTAAAAAATGCCTTATCATTGTGTCTGTGTTGCCTTGTTTGTGTCTGTCCAGCATACTTTGCCCTTATTTAAGTTTTCAGTTTGTGTATTAATCTGGTGCCAAAATGGAGAGAGGTGGTATTGGTTTCTGAGCATTCGATTTGATCAATTAGTCCTGTTTTTGCATTTATGCTAATTGCTTATGATCTGAGTGGGGATTAACAATTAAAACTACTTGAATTATTGGTCTATTATTGTTTGGAGTTTGGTGTGGTTGACCGTGTTTTGATGCGTGGATGCAGCGCCGGGAATAAGTGCATCTCCATCAGAAGACAATATGCGATATTTCAATGTTATGATTCTTGGTCCAACACAGTCTCCTTATGAAGGTAATTAGAGCAAGCAGTTTCTGTTGTCTGAATTAATGTCTCTGTAAGATTAATATGTTCAGTTTGTGCGCATTCTTCTCTAGATGTTTCACTGATGATATTCTATAGAATTTGTCATTGTTAACCATTGTACTGTGAACCATTGAACCTAATCTTTTTTCTTTGTGAAGGACTTTTATGTCTTTTTGATACTTGCTGTTCTTTTCAACTCTCATTGGTATTAAAACTTCAGGAAGAAGTGGGTATGGACCCGAGAGTTTTGCTACCAATGATCATCTGGGTTCTTATAATTGGCCTTTGAGACTTTGATTCTTCTATTGTTTTGATCCCCAAATACTATTAGCTATAGAAAACCACTCATTGCTGAAGCTTTTTGTTGCTACTGGTTAAACTTCTAATGCCATTCTTGTCTCTGAACCAAGAAAAACTATTTTCTTTGCTTTCCTTTACTCTTTTCTTGTGCATGTGGTTTTAGGTCACATCGTTTCATATGATTTGTATAATGTAAAATGGATTCATTCTGGTGCACTAGTTGGTTAATTACAAGTCCTTGATGATCATTTTCTGGTGTATGTGCAATCACTTTTTCACATGGGTCATGAGAGATATCATGTAAAAGTTTGAAAACTGACTGCCAAGCTTAGCCCTTAGCTTTTTCTTGTTTCTCTATGTAATTGAATAATCTATAGTAGAATTACTACATGAAAACCTTCTTATGTGTGATTTTGCTGGCATGGTGAAATCTACTGTGCATCGTATGGGTGGTTCACCATATGTTCTGTTTGCTTTTCTCACAAACACATGGTCTTATCTAATTTATGCTTTATTTATTTCTTGTTTTACTGGAATTACTTTATAGGAGGTGTTTTTAAGCTGGAGTTATTTTTACCTGAGGAATATCCAATGGCTGCCCCCAAGGTATTCTAAATTGATGGTACTGCTGGCATATTCTAAATTTTCTGTAGTCTGTACATGCACACAAACAGACACAGGAAGAATACAAGAGTTGAAGAAAAGTATTTCTCACTTGTTCCTTGGACTAGTGTTGTTTCTCGATTCAATGACATCGGCTAAGACATGAGCCTTTTCTATTGGAGTGTTTGATGATGTGTATTTTCCATATTGTCTTTAACCTTACTTCATTGCAGTCTTAATTGATTCATTGGAAGGATTTCCCCACTTACATGGCAGAACTTGAATAAAGAAATTATGAATGTCTTTTATTTATGTTACTCCAGTGCTTCTGTTGTGACATCATTTCTTATTTGGATTATAGTTTTGCTTCTTTTAATATTATCATTCTCATACTTGGTATACGTGGTGGTAGTTTGTGAATGCATTTGTTCTTTAGACCGGTGAAAGGAATGGGCAAAATATACAGTTGGATATTGGGTATGCAGTAGTTGTTGGATCGGCATTACATGGCTTAACTCACCAGCTGTTTGCTTTGTTTCAATTTTATCTTAATTTATCCTTGTGTACCTTACAAACACCTACATCATCTATGTTCTTTCACCCCGAACGCTCCTGGCAAAAATAGATGGCTTAAGTTAGAAGATTTGCCTACTGAATATGTTTAAATTCTTAATTTTGCCTTCTCATATTTATTGTTCTATTTAAAGAAACAAAGAGCCAGTTGTTATGAAACTATTTCTTCTGGCCACTTCGAACTTTTAAAAGTCGGCTGTCTTGGACTACAATTGCAGCTGGTGGCTTGATAGCTTCCAGGGATTGAAACCCTGAGCAGATGAGCAATTGAACAGCGCACAGAGTTACCTGGTCCCTTTCTATCTTGGATTGCTTAAAAATCTGCTAAGCTGCAAGAACTACCTAATTCGAAAATAGCATATATTGGGAGGGTCATTCAAAGTTTTTCAACTGCTTAAGTGAAAGCACCTTTTAGGGATGACATGTTTAACTCTTTTATTTCTAGCCAAACACACCCTAGATGCACATTACAACATATAATTAGTTGATGGGCTGTTCCATTGAGCAAAGTGGTGGTGGTGGTGGTGGTGGTGGTGGTGGTAATGATGGTGAGTGGTGGTTCGGCAGTCAAATTGATTGAAAGAAAGGAAAACGAATAAGAGAATGGGTAGATGTAAAGAATATTGTTTTACTAAAATTTACTGAACTTGCGAATCTATTTATTTATTTAATTTTTTTGTAACTAATCTTGCATTTTTGTGTTTGATTAGTTTCATAATCATAGAATGTCCTTTGATAAGATATTGCAGTAGTGGTTCAATTATGGGTTGCTGCCAGTTGAACTAATGGTTGAGGCTTGAGCCGGTGATTAACGACCCAGTCTGCTTTATAGTTCAATGAATTGTCTAGGTTCTTCTGACATTATCTGCTGCTGGTGTGAATCGCTTATTAATCTCAACTTGAAGTAATTATGGGGCTGATAAACATGAACATTTGTAGATTTTATACTGACCTGTTTTTGCCAATGGAAATAGAATAGCCTTGTTTGAAACAGGACTTTTTTTGTTGAGACTTGTCAAAAAATTTCTGTGAAATGAAATTGTGTTTCTGTGGATGAAAAGACACATGCCTGACTGATTTCATGCTATTCCCCCAACAGGTCCGCTTCCTGACTAAAATTTACCACCCTAACATTGATAAGGTTTGTCCCAGTTTTGATTCTCTTGCTTTCAATGTTTTCGCTCAATGTTCTTGCATCGTGTCTGATGAAAATTTTTAGTGCAGCTTGGAAGGATATGCCTAGACATTCTTAAGGACAAATGGAGTCCCGCTCTTCAGATTAGAACTGTACTCCTGAGGTAGTGAAACTACCCCTAATTAGTAGAAGCTTTCATGTTTTCACAAACCTTTGTCCATGAAGAAATAAGATTGTGACAAATTTTAATAAATGCTTTCATTGAATTTCTTCATTCAGTTTCAATTATAAACTGTGATATGAGACTCTTTCTGATTATGTAACAAATGTTTATTAAATATGCTTTTCAATTCATACCGTTCTGTTGCTCGTTTTTAGCATTCAAGCACTTTTGAGTGCTCCAAATCCTGACGATCCACTCTCAGAGAACATTGCCAAACATTGGAAATCCAACGAGGCTGAAGCTGTTGAAACAGGTACGTCTTTAAATTCTAATTCTAAATGCATGCTGAACACTTAATGAGCAAGTGAAAATCTGCTGTTCCTTATTGTGATCACCACTTGATCATGTATTGTCATCAATTCTGCAGCTAAAGAGTGGACGCGTTTATATGCAAGTGGGGCGTGAATTGCATGGAACCTGAGTTTCTTTATTGACTATAGTACTTGATCTTATTATCCATCAAATGAACATGGAAAATTTGGAAGAATGATGATGTTCAAAACCATTGGAATTTACTGTCGGTAGAGTTTGGCATTACTATATCACTTGTTTCCAGTTTTAAACTGTGGTTCAAAATGTGCAATTATATATAGGCACTTTCTGATATCTTCTGATCCACAAAGTCTATGAAACTGTAAGATTTTTACTCCCTGAAGCTGTTGATTTGGTCGCCCTTTGAATGGAAATCTTTGTAGACAAGCCGGATCAACAATCTCAGTAGTCCTAACTCAAGGAATTGGGAAAGTTTGGGTACTTCAAACCAAATGAGTCAGTGATGCTTCCTGGAGATGTTCTTTAATGCTATTTTTGGATAAAGAAAATTATTGAGAAAAAAGAAATAGAAAATGTAAAGGTAGAAACTGGAAATATTAAAACAAAAGGTTACATCATTTAAGACTCAAGATTCAGACATGGGGCGAGGGCATATATGAAGGGTGGGTTTGGATGTATTTACAGTGGAGGAAAATTGTGCGGTTTCTTGGAATACAATGTTGGAATAGAGAAAATGACGAACATATAAAATCATGAAATATTTCTTCTGGGTGGAAACTACAAATATAACGAAGTACCAGTCTTCCTTAGTCGTTTTTGAAAAAGAAGAGGCCGAATGGGCACTAATAGATGGGGATTGGGGATGAGCTTGATTGAAACTTGGAAGCACATCCGTTAGCACTGGTCCCGTTTTCGTCAATAATGAATCATTTGAAAAATAAGTGTATTTGTATGGCGGGAAGCATGATTTCAATTCTCCCTTGAATGAATCTAGAGGATCGTTGGAAAGAATAGAAGAAATTTTGATTTTAATTAAAAAAATACGAAGATGTTTGGCATGAGGGTTTGACGTACTTCATTTGGAATAGTGGAATTCAACAATAAATAAATTTGATTCCAAATTGTATGTCTCTAGTTTAAAATTGAACATGAGTTTAAAGAAGAACAATCAGAAATAATTCAATTCCCCTATCTTGAATTTTGATATTTATTTTTGAGATACATGAATTGTTATAAGTATAAATGACTGAAAATTTTGTATTTTGAGATTCATTTTTAAGATTGATGAATCAAGATTTTTATAACGACCTCCTCGAAATTCCCCCCATAGGCATAAATGTAAGCGATAGTAGGAAATAAACACATTCTTTGGATCCAAATTTGATTGTTTGAAAATAAACCCAAAAAATTATTTTGGCTCTGTTTTAATTCCTATTTAATCTTATGTTCTACTTTAGGAATATATGTCAAATATATTTTAATTTTAATTATTTATTTTTATAAAAAATATTTAATACATTCAACATATATTTATAAAATAAACTAAAAGATAGAAACAAGAATTTGAAACAGAGAATTCAAAATACAGAAAAATGGAAGTTCATTCGAGTTTCCACGAGAATGCAAACAATAATTTGATCAACAAAACATTAAACCTAAACTGTTCTACTGTAAGAGCCCACACCTATTGAACAAAATAAGGAACATCACCATTCCATCGTCCAATCCTTCATCTGAATGTTGAGATCATTCAGAGATAAAAACTCAAAGAGCAGCATTGCCAATTTTCTTGGCCCACAATTTCTTTCTCATCATCTCCAATTCAGTCTTCATTAAAATCAACTCTTCCACAGTTCCACACTCATCAACTTCTGCATTAATATCCAACAAACATTTCAGACAAGAACAACAATCAGCACCACTTCTCCCATCAAAATCATCAGAACCCTGTTCGATAATTGGTTCGCCGTCGACGTAGGGGTGGCCGGCCGGCGAAAAAACAAGAATAGCGACGTGGGCTCCGGTGAGGGATCGGAGATCGGCAGCTTTCTTGAATAAACCCTTTCGCCTCTTCGAGAAAGTCACCATTCTGTCCGATTCTTTCTCCTTCCTCCTTATTTCAATCTTCTTCTTTCCACTACCCATTAATAATTACTCTTCTTTTGTTTTTGTTTTTTTTTTCCACTTCTTCGGATTGTAACAGAACTATGTTAATTTTTCTCGCTTTGGATCGAAGGGAAGGGATTTCTTGTAGGGAATGAATTCAATCCTTGTATCAACTACAAGAGATGAAAGAACTGTATAACAGTTGAGGTACAGACAGCGTATGTATTTATGTACTAATTGGTAAAAAGAAGATCTACGTGCAAAGATTTTGATATTGTTAAGGAAGATTGGGAAGATTTTGATATGGTTACCGTTGAAAGAAACGAACTCAGGGCACTTTCTTGATTGTCTTTTGCAAGGAAAATTCTCAATATTAAGAAGCTTGGAACTGTATTATTATACGAGTAAGGTGCAGTTAGTTGATTTGATATGACCTTTCTGAAAAAAAAATTAAGCCTATATTTGTTTACATTCTTTCAAAATAATTTTATTATGGAAGAATATAACTAAATATGTATCTTTCTTTTTTCTCAAAATAATTTTTAAAATAGTCAGATTATTTTTGTAATTTAACTAACAAATGACCAAAAGTCCTAATTCTTTACATCACAATTATTACCAATCACATATACATATATTTTGAGTTGATATTGAGTTACTAATATTCGAGCTCCAAGCTTGCAAATTGGTATACAGCTTAATATATTTTTACAACTTCATATAAATATATATTATATTATTATTTTATTTTAAATTCAAATGCGCTATTATTTAAAATTTGCTTGATAAATCAAATTTAATCAAATAAAATTAAAATTTTATATATAAATTTTTAACTAAGCTCAAACTCGAGAATTTAGACCTCCAAGATTAGCCGGGCGCAATTACCGCACACATACGGGTCATGGGTCAAGTAGGACCAATCTTCACGCTTTCTTAACAATTAATGCATGTTCAAGAACTATTTTGGGAATATATTATTTTTTTAGGGCAATTTTGACAGTTTAAATTTTTTATTTTAATTTATATTTTATTTTATGGGAAGATGATAAATGTATTAAAAATTTTTCTATAAAATTAATTAATTAAAAATTACATACATTTAATATATATATACATATATATATCAAATTTGAATAGAATAGCGGATCGAGGATGTAATCTTGCTATCCACAGCCACGCGAGCAAAGCCATTATTGAATTTAAAAATAAAAATAAAAAGAGTAAGTGTCAAAAAATGCAAACAGAAGCCAGAATAGAAACAGTATATACTCCGACGCTAAACTAACAACTTAGGCAGATGACAAAAAAGTACATTCAACTGAATAAAAAACCGCCTGATTAAAGCAATGCTATCAATCAAGAACTTAACCCCGATTCAGCCACCCAAATTACAACATATACACATATAAATACGCCTGATTAACATGCATATATGTGCATACCCTAGAATTAATTCAGCATTCAACAACAAAAGAAAATGGCGGAAAAAGAAGGCGCGATCGTGACGAAGGGCCAACACGAGGGCCTGAAGATGGCCGTATCCCTGCTAGCAGAGGAGTTCGGGCTTCTGCTGCTGGCCAACGTCGTAGAAGTTGGGTTCGTACGGGCCACGGGCCACATGTGGATCGTGCAGCAGAAGAAACTGGGGGATGATAAGCAAACTCGTGTGTTATTACAGCAGCGAGACCAGAGGGAACATGGAGAAGAAGAGGATAAGGAAATTGCAAGGGGTGAAGGCCAAGGAGCGGATGCTGTGGACGCCGGTGAGCGAAATCAAGGTGGACGAACTGCCGACGGGGAAGATCCATTTCAAGAGCCTCGCCGGAATTACGAAGACTTTCCCCGTTGAGGCCTTTGCTTTGGGACGGTGATCGATATTTTGCTTATTTCATGATCGTCGGCTGTTTGCGGTAATGATTGTTAATGCTTGAAAATGAAGTGGCCTTTTTGAGTTGTGTTGTTTTTCTTTTTCTTTTAAAAAAAAAATTTGTTAG